>CM026567.1:33418681-33510375 GCA_015143295.1 Tetracentron sinense | reverse complement strand
TAACCACTGAGACATTTTGTGCTCGCTTCTCAAGCAATGCAAGTATTTTATGTGGAAGATCCCGTTAAAAAGGACTGGCATGTTGCTATTAGGATAAAGCCCAGGGACTTCTTTGACATGCAAGACAAAGGAGCTGAGGAAATTGTGGACACATGCCCTGAAACATTCCAAACAACGTTGAATGTTTGGAAGTGACTGAAGTAGATGTCAGTAGTATTTCTGAAGTTCGGCCAAATGTCCCTGGGATAACTATTAATATTCCGCTAGTAGTCAACGAGGAAACATTTGATGATGAAGAAGAGGCTTCTGAGTTTTCATCTTCTGAATCTGAGTTCGACGATTCTTCTGAAGAAGATGAAATCCGTGATTGATATTAGACACATAAATTACATGTTCATATTTCAATTCTGCTATCCGGGTTCAAAAAACCGGGGCATTTTTTCTTTTAAAGGAGGGGGGGTGGTGTGGTGATTTTGGTTTGCATGTAATTCAATCGTTTCTAGTGAATGTAATGTTCTTATTTGGTACCAAAGTATCCATTGGCTTCTAACAAAGTAGAATTTTCTTTGATTTGTAAAATGAGTATCCGTGCCTTTCGATGTTGAAATGAGGGTACCATCTGTAGAAAGTTGCATGTGTTGATTTTAAGACTTTCTTTATGAGTTCTATGTCGGTGAGCCGTTGATCGTAAATACTAATTGCAACAGTGACATTTCTTTTATCAATCTCTCGTGTTTGCTGATTCCTGTATTGAAAGTTGAAACTGTAAAAGGAGGTAAAATGTAAACACGTGGGGGGAAAAGGAAAACTCATGTGTTGAAATGGTTCTTTATAGTGTATCTTTGTTGGTTGGTGCTTCAAAATCTTCTATTTCAATACATGTACTGAATTCGTAATATATTTTTTTTTGTACAAGAATTTATGTTTGCTAAACCCTTTCAAGTTGGTCTGCTTTCCGATCATGCAACTAAGAATAGCTCCAATGCATATTGCATAATTATGTTATTGACAAGTAAATTTGTGTTGCTATATAAACTGGAATGTGGTATTTTGCCCGTTAATTATCTATGTGCTAGTCTATTAATGTTTGTTTATTTAATTTATTTTTCCTCGAGATCATATTGTTAATCCTTGATCTTGAAAGGGCCTAAAAAACTTGCAGAATATGGAAGAGAGAACAAACTGTTTTGAATAACATAGTATGCTCTGCATGCACCTTTTATTGATCTATGCTCTAGATATTCAGATAAAGTAGCAACTAGCACGGGTACTTACGAAGAGTATAGTATTGATTACCGTGTGAAATTTGCACAAATCACAAAGATAATTGGTATCTGCACCCTTAATGTTATCACAAGTCATATTTACCTTTATGCTAGAAGTGCATAAAGATTTTCTTGGTGGTGATTTTATTGAGCTATTTACTGTCTAGTTGACTTCAAATGTCTAATGACAACCAATTTATCAATTTGATTGTTTGTAGATTCCTAACTGACAGCTCAAGGAATGTCTAGTGCTGGTCAACAGGGGGATATGCCTCCATCTTCCTCCGGTAAGTGATATGGTAGTGTGATTTTTTACAATGCATATTCTCATTGTATTTGACATATATTGGATATTAATAACAGTCTTCTACTACAGCTCCAAGGAGGCGAGGGGCGAACAAATTAAAACGCGTGCAGGAGGCCACGGAAACCTTTGGTGGTGGATTCTAACACCTATGGGCAGCCCTGCAATGATGTGGAGTGTCCTCTAGCTCGCTTCATTGGGCTCTTGATCAGGGACCCCAATTTGCTCGACATCAATGTCAAAGACTGGAGAAAAGTCCCTAACGATCGGAAGGAAATGTTGTATGACACCATTTGTGTAAGAAATCCCATCTTCAAACTGTATCAATTTTATCTTATTTGTATTTGTGAATTTCTGCATTTATGTTCAATAACTTGATAGGTTTATGTTCCAACACATTTTCTTTACCATATTTATAAGTGCTAACTTATTTTTCCAAGTGAAAACCATATAAAAACATCCTTGATGCATTACAGTCCTTATTATTTCAGTGCTTTATTTGTAAACGTATTTATGTTCCATAATTTGAACGAGACATTGTTTATGATATAATATGGAGCTCTTGGTGTGTTTGAATGCTTTGGTGCAGGCAAAATTCGATGGACTTGAGGGTCCAAAAGTGAAAAAATGGGTCATGGGTAAAATGGGTGACCTTTTTCGGGGTTGGCGACAAGAGATTAGAGACAGCCATTTTGACCTGGATATGCCTTTGCATGACCAGTACAGACATTTCGACCATCGAGTAGATCCAGATCAATGGAGGCAATATGTAGATTATTTGCATACCCCTGAAGCAAATGTATGATATTGAAAGACACTTTAAGTTTAAGTACATTTATTTTGTGAATTTTCTGCAATTAAAGCTAAAACTGACCCTTGTTTCATTGTATTATAGGTAATTTCGAAACGGAATAAGGCAAATCGGGGCAAGTCAACTATGTCCCACACTGCTGGGACAAAGCCATACTGCCGCTACCGCGCAGAGCTGGTATATTTTAACATTACCATCCATAGTGAGGATAAAAAAACATACAAGAACTTCTATAAATGTTTTCATATTATGAGAATATAAAAATTAGAATGTGCATTGTGCCTTGCAAATGTTCTTCCAATTTCTATCACTTGGATATAAGCTGATTTGCAAAATCATTTTCTTATCTGAATCTAAATATTCAAAACAAACACAGTAAGATCTTAACACACTGTAATGGGCCCTTGTGTATCCCCAAACGAAAAGCAAATACTGCATATGGCAGCAATGGTCGAAAGCGCTAGTGGTGCTAGGATCATGCAACTACAAAATTTGAGTAAAATGCAACACGTTTCAGCAGCCTAGCTCTCAAGGAACCTTGCAGTATACGAAGAGTGCTGTAGTTTTCTCTTGAATTCCTATTCTCTTTGAGAAATGCTACTTAATAAGTAGAGGATTGGTTTTGGGTTGCTTAGAGGCTGCATTGCAGTCCAATTTTCACTTAATAATCAGGGTTAGTAAATCTCAACATTCGATCACTTTTTTACAGCCCAAATTTCTGCTCATTGTCACGTTGCTATAGATTTGATTTATGTTGTTCAAAGTATGCATTGCAGTCCAGTTTTTTAGCTTTCTAAATGAGTGCCTTAATCTCAATGCTTGATCCTTGTTTAGATTGTATTAGAGTTCAGATTTATGCTCGACAATCAATGCTTAAAATCTGATTTTTTTTTTTGTAATTCTTCCATAAGATGCATTACATTCTAGATTTTGCTTGATAACTAGGTGCCTCAACCTCAATATTTGATTTTTTATTAGACTGTATTGCACTCCAAATTTATGGTCAATGATTGGTGATCAAACTCTGAATGTCTGACCAAGTTTAGGGATTGTGTAGCAGTCTGAAATTAATACTTATTTTTTATATCCAAATTTTAAATCCTCGATCATTCTTTGGATTTAAAAACAACATTATAACTGCATTATATATACTGTGTTTGGGATCGATTTTGGGATTTCTGTTTCAATTTTAATTTTAACATGTTCTTGTTACTTTCTTTAAGGTTGTTTAATTTTAACATGTTCGTGTTACTTTCTTAACTTTTAATTTCAGTCCGTATACATTTGTTTATTTTGTAAATTGTTTATGTTTATAGCAACGTGCACATCCTGAAGGAAAGGAGCCCGATAGGTTGACATTCTGGACGCTCATTCATACAAAACGAGATGGGACTCTTGTGGATGAAGCGTCCGAGACAATGATGGTATGTGAATGCTAAAGGAATCTATAGTATTATCAGTGTTAAAATGTCCGTATTGCCTTAAATTTGGTAGCCGCCTACTTTGATTTGAATCGTTTATGGATTTCAGAGGCAAGTTAATGAGATCATGACCCAGCGCCCTGATAGCAGTGTTAGCAGAACTGCCCGGAATGAGATTTTCATTCAAGTCATGGGCCCCGACACTCATGGACGTGTGCGTACATATGGGCATGGGGTCACACCCACTGATATGCGTGTAGCAGGCGCCACAGCACATTCTGAGCGGTTGCAACGCCAGTTGGATTCATCCGAAGCTCGACATACCGCATCTGAGGCTCAACATACCGCATCTGAGGCGGCGCTCATGGCGATGATACAGTCACAGGGAGAAATCATTTCTTCCCTGCAAGGCCAAGTGACACGAATGCAAGGCGTTATGGATAGCTTCCAGCGGAATGTTAACAATATGACCACATTTTCAGAGTATGACACAGATGAAACCCAGCCGCCAGATGCTACCCAACATTGATGACATGATCTGTCTTTTTGTGTCACGCACCTACTTTTCTTTTTGTGATTCCCTCGTGGATAGAGTCATTTGTTTAATATTAACCATATTTCTTCAACTTGTTTAGTCAGTTTAATTAAGAAGTGAAACTCTTTAATTGATTCTTTTTTCTTATTGTTTTTGCTGCGAAATCGAAATTTATGGTCGGAATTCAAGGGTTTATGTTTAAGGATTACTCATTGTTCTCTTCTCTGTAATTTTATGAGTATTTTTTTTATCCATTATAAGTGTTGAATTCTTTTGATCTTCTTCGTATTGGAACTTTCGGGAAGCAAGAAAGAAAAAGGTAATACGATTTCGCTGTTGGTTGATTCAAATTAGTTTAAGGTATTTGTCCTATTTTAATTGCTTTATTGTATTTCTTCCATTTCATTAAGTTTTATGAATTGGAAATTAGGGGTCTTGCTAACATTTTATTTATTTATTGCAGATGAATTAGCTTTACACAAAGCTCTAGTACATGAAACTGAAGGTTTTCAGCACTTTAGATATGATTTCAATTTTTTATATAATATTCTTTTATTTCATACTGTTGTCGATCTTACTTGAAGTGCAAGTAAAATACAATTTGGTCATATTTTTTCTTAATTAGTTTATAATTTTGTGTATTTATATATAGGTAATCTGAAATGGAGCAGCTCAATCCTAATGAAAAAGTAAAAAAAATATGAATTATATATGGTATGTATTTTTTTTCATCTTTTACTTTGTTTTATTTGGTATATTGGCCTACTTTCTGTCATCCGGACATGGTTATAGTTCTTGTCTTAAGAGTTGCAATTTAAAAGTAAGGATATAAAGCCATAAAATTGGACTTTATTGGTATATCACCACATTTTCTCCACGCATTTAATTTCTTCTCTTTATCTAAAGTCATTAACTGAGAGTATTTATTTTTCCTTTTCCTCAAACCATCATGTGAGAGTAATATGATAAAAATGAATTATTTCTTTACTCACAACGGGTATGCATTTTGAGAGTTGTTCATGTCCTTTTAGTCATTTTATATCCATTTGTAGACTAGTTCTTAGTGAAATTGATCGAGATTTTAAAGCTTGGGTATTTAACTTACAGGTTAAATTATGGACTTGATATTAGTGGTGAGAAGAATGGGTACTCTGCTTTTGTTTGAAGGTGGTATTTTTTTTTATCTTAATAAAGGCTCTCTTGGGAATATAATGATTTATCAGCATTCGAGAATTCTACAACTCAATTCCTAATCTTTTATTTGGTATATTATTTTTTAGTAGGCATACTGGTGATGAACTTGCTGTGGATGGAAAATGAGCAGTGATCCATGATAACTGATTCTAAATTTCATGTTGTGTACCTCACATCATATGTTGTGCAGGAGTAATGCCCCCAAAGGTCATGTGTGCAGCTACTGAAATACTCTAGTCGATGTTTCATACTGAGTTTTAATTTCTTAATAATTATATTTATTCTTTCTTTAATCGTTCCCATTTGTTTTTTTCCCTCATTAGACCGATCATATTCCTGGAGCTCCAGTTGTCCCATCGTCTATACTTGGGATGAGTGTCTACATTCCGCCTGGACAGGTGACTACTCTGCACCCGTTTGTTATGCATCAGGGGGTTCCACACTCTATTCCATCAGCCAGTTCGAATGTTCCTCAATCTTATGTAGGGCATTTTCAGCATATACCTGCAATTCCATCCCACCTACATTGGCAGAACCAACAGGTAACAATGGTCAAAAACCATGTAATACGTAGGATTCCTTCTTGTTAAATATTGACCATGGTTTTAAATTGATCTATTCTTTGTTTTCTCGATTGTAGGCTGTATCAGAAGGCTCACACATATCAAATCACAACCAATATCAACCTTCTCAAACTGATAATGACTTATTGAGGTCAGGTGCTCATTATGACTACAAACTTTCTGTGAATGGACAAGCTTTCCCTGCAGATTATCTGGATGCTCATATCAGCTGAGGGCAGGAGCCTGGTTCTGTGATCACGACATCCACTGAGGAAGCACAGGTTCAATAACCGGACAATTTAACGTTCACACATATAATTAATTTCCCATCTTTCATTCTCTTAATCTTTGTTGTCATAACTCAAAACCTCCAAAACGCTTTGACATCAGGTTCTTGAGTCAAATGATAAAAGGTACTTGATTGCTCAACAGCCACAGCAGAACTTGCAAGAAATTTCATCCCAATTTCATGAGGCACTAAGATTGGACCCACCTGAACAGAACAGTGAGACCAAGGTACATTTTTACCATTGACCATTTCCTCTGTACCTTCTTGAATCATGAATTCATGATGAATCTGTGTCTTATATGGTTGGTGAAAGGCTTCGGTTTGGAAAACATGGAACATGTTGACCAGTGTAGCAAATACTAAGCTAATCTTGGATTCCTACAGGAACAGGATGACAACACAGTCACTTTGACAAATCATTCACAAGAGGATCAAGGTTTGACAACAGAACAACCAAATTCTGTTGCCAACACATCATCTTCTGATACACCAACCCATCTGGTAAATTTCAGTGAAACTACAGATATATCTGAAGCATCCTTCTCAGCTGCACGGGAATCAATTTTGCTTACACTTGGAAAGATTCCTGAGCCTACTCTAGTAGATGAAAGATCGTTGTTGGCTTGCATTGTTCGTGCGACTCCTGCTGGATCTGGTGGTCGAATTAGAATTAGTTCAACTGTAAGTCTGTAAATTGTCACTCAGGCCACATTCACAAGCTTTATATCTTGTATCTTTCAAATCTGATTTAGTCAATGATTGCTGCTTGTTTCTGTTATATACAGCTACCAAATAGACTTGGTAAAATGCTTGCGCCTCTTCATTGGCATGATTACAAGAAAAAATATGGAAGGCTTGATGATTTTGTTGCTGGTCATCCTGAAGTAAGTTTTCATGTACCATGAAATTCTTAATGAACAAATATTAAAAAAAATATAACGTGCAGGATTGGCTTTGGGTGATTGCTTCCAATAGAGACCAGAATGTTTACATATTGTGGTTACGGCTGGATATTCCCCTCTCCTCATCGGTAGCTGAAATCTTAGGTGAGCGGATCCAATCTTTTTAATTTCTTTACCACATCTTCTTCAACCCCATATTGTGCTACTTCCAATCTCTCAATCGACATCTCCGGAGTTCATCTCATCCTTATTTTGGGGCTTTTCCCATGGTTCGAATCTCTCTCTGTGAGCTTTTCTTTTTGTCAGATTTTCACAGCTTTTAGAAGTGATTTTGAAGTTGGATTGTGTTTTTTTACAGAATCTAGGGTATAAAGGTGTTGATTTGTTTGATTTTTTTGACAATTTCAGCTTTTTAAGGTAGTTATTGACTTGGATCCTGCATTTCATTTGAATCTCGTACTTTTGTGATGATGATTTGGTTAATCCTCTCTGTACGTTAATAGCAATTCTTTTTCTACTGTGATTTCATGCGGTTAGGGCTTTATGTTCTCTTTGATCATTTTATTTTCTTCGGAATTGAGGCATCTAGTGTTGATTTTGGTTAGGTTATCCATTAGAGAAGTTTGATTTGATCCATTAGAGAAGTTGAAGATTGGATGGGGCAAGTCTGTCTCTTCCCGCACAAGCACTACCTGCTCCCCCACCAGGGCAAATGGCCATCAGGAGTAAAGAGGTTGGTTATAATATCATCTTGTACAACATTGTAATTATTTGTTTTCTTTGCTTTTTGTAGTCATGTATTTTTTTCTTTCTAAATTTGGGTGATTACAGTGATTTTTTTTTCATTTTAGAAGAGGGTTGGCATACCTTCTTTGTTCAATACTCCTAGCACAAACAGAGAATACGATGGATAGTTTTTTCATTAACATTTCTTTTATGATATTAGAACTTACACGATGCTGTGATTGACATGGTGGCACTGGAATATTGTCTGGTCCTGATGGCCCACCAGTTACTTCCATCACAAGTCAGAGCTCTGAGCTAGTAGGTTAACTAAATTCTATGGAGTTCTGTTTTAGTCAACTTTATTTTCTATCAATAGTATAATGTTGTCACCATGCTTTCTAGGTCAACAAAATGAAAAGAATATATTTTTAATTCTTGAATAAATGTGTTTGCTTTCATCCTAGCTAGCAGAGAAAATGTTGGATCTCGCTATTTCCACGATTTGTTTTCTCAGTATCTGAAAGGATTATAGTATAGACTATAGACTGTGATCTGCGTCAGTTTTCTAGTATTTGGCCATCAGTTCATAACATTAATTTGCACTTCACAAGGTGGAACTGTGTCTCCATGATCTTTGGCCTTTTGTTGGCCCATTAAACTAGCTAGTCATGTACCTCATCCAAAATAGACACTAATGTTTAGTTGCTTAAGGTTTGGGTTTTTTCAGATAGCCCAGGCTCCCAAGTGATGGCTACCAAGTTTGTTGTTTCAGTTGTCAATCTTCTACGAGATCATTCTCTTTCTAAGAACTGACTGAAAATATTTATTGCTTTCTTGATTCCAATTCATCCTTAAATCCTGACTATCTCAGGCATTGTGAGTCTTTAGGCTGCATTTCTCTTTTGTCATGTAAATAAAAGACCTGCCGCCCAAGTCCTTCGAAAGCCTTGTTTGGTTAATCTTCTATGAGAAGAGGACTTCTCTAGAACAACTTCTGAAAAAATTTGCAAAAGTCATTTAGAGTAAAAGACGTTTGGTTGCATACTTGAGAAGTTGCTTTTTAAACCCCCATTCGCTAAACATGAGTCGATGAAAACTTGTGTTTGGTTATTTAGTTTAAAGTAGAGTTTTGAGGTCTGGTTTTTGAAAATTTCTGAAATTAGGTCAATGTGGGCTTTAAGTGGAAGAAGCAGTAAACTCTCTACTCTATGTTGGTTTCTTCTGGTGATTCTTTTCTTTATCTACAAGCTTTTGAAAGTGGTTGATTGTATCGTTTGCTTGTTTTGACTTGGATGAGAAGGTTGCTATTGATGTATTTTTTCCTTTTCGCTCTCAATTTGTAAGTCCATGTTACCCGGAAACTCTGCATTTCCTCATGTCTTTATTCCTAAGTGACAACTCCAACCAACCCACATGCAGATTCAGCATCATGGAAAATCGCCTTTAAAAAAGATCATTCTCAATGACCATGTCAAAGAGAGTACCCATGTTTAGTCCCCAAAGCAATAGCAACGCCCCCTTTCGCTGTACACCCCTTCTCTAACATAGATAATTATCCTACTGTAACTGTTATTAGGAGCAAAATTAATGGCATCTGTGATCCTTGTGAAGTTTCCTGTCCCATCTGCAGCCACTGTAAGCACCTCACTTGGGTCGTACTCCTCTTCGCTCTGCAAAATCCGTCGATCTTTCCGGGACACCCATTTCGGAAAACCCATGAGCTGCCGGTTAGGACCGCCTTTTAACGGCCCTGGCTTAGACAGAATTGAAAGAGAATTACTCACATGCTTGTAGGCATTGATCATGGAATTAACTAGAACTGGTTTTAAAGGACCTGTGGTAGAATCAACTCTTTTTCTCTAGCTTGGTCCTGCACCCTATCCCATCCTCCACGGCTGTAGTAGGTATATCCATTTCTCATTCCTTTGTTTTTGTCTTTAATAATCTGAAATTAACAATGTATAGTTTAGATTTGCTCCTATTTAATTCCTAGGCTAGTTTTGATTAGATAAAATTCTATTCTCAAGTTAATTCATTTTTTTTTATTTAGATTAATCTCTAGATTAGTTTTGATAAAATCTGGGTTCTTGTTTAAGTTAGAGTAACACTAGATTTTTTGGGTCTACTTTAGTTGGATAATATTTGATAGTTTAGGATCTGATCTGTTTTTTTTTAAGGCTTCTCTTGCTACTTTAAAATCTGTTCTTATGTACAATTTAGATTACTTTTTATGTTAAAATAAATCTGAATTTCTCTTAGTTCTAATCCTTTGTTAGTTTTAGATTAGCTCCCAACATAACCACTGCGATTTTGTGAGCGTCAAGGGTAGATGTTGGGAACACATACGCTGGATTTTGAAAGTGACGATCATCTAGGGTTTTATTCTTCATTTTTTTTTAATGATTTTTTGGGTTTTAAAGCTTCGATTCTTAACTCTATTCTCCACTTGCAGTTGTCTCTGCTGTTGGTTTTTAAAGCTTCAGAAAAGATATTGGATTCTAGACTTTGGAGGAATTTGGTGTCTTCGAAGCAATCCGACTGATCTTTAAGAAGTTCTTCTCTTCAGAAAAAAAGTATTATTTTTACTTATGATAATATCCTTAATATGGCTTTATTTTGCTGATAATCGGACTCTGCAAGTTCGAAACTGCCCACAAACAATAGGTTGTGGTGTCTTGACAGGAACAACTAATTACGTATGTTTGATGGATTCTTATTGTTTATTAGATAATATAAAACCCCATCAATCACCTGTTTAATCCCATTTTTTTTCAATTTTATTCCTTGAGTAAGTATAGGAGAGTGTTAGTTGTAATCATTACAGGGATAGATAGGGAGTTTCTTATATTCCTATTTTTGTACATTGTTTTGATTTCAACGGATAGGAGGAAGAGAGATATGCTGTTTTGATTAAGGGGCTGGTGGTTCAATCGATTTCTTTTTGGTCTTCTGTTCAATGGGGAATTTTGATTTGGTTTAGATGGCCTGTATGTTATTGGGCCATGGATTTTGATGTTGGATATTCATGGTTAGCATTTACTCACATAACGAGTCTCTACTTTATTTTGTGGAAAGCATATGCATACATGAACTCATTAAGATCATGGTGGGATCGACTCACCTAATGTTGCTCTTTTTATACATTGTTCTGGATATTGGATGCTTTGACTTTCCCATAATTCTCTGTGAAACTGATCTGTAGTTAATATAATTGGTTCCTCTTTGATATCCCAACTGTTTAGCAGGTATGTGGTAAAGACATTGGACAATGCAGAGAGTGTCAAGTTGCAGTATCCTTCTTTGGCCAAGGTTTCTGACATTCCATCCTTGACCACGATGTCAAGTAAGAGCACACCAAACTGGCTCTAGACCTCTGGTATACAAAATGAGGCTATGGTAGGACATTAGCTACATGCTGCACCTCAGGTACTGAAGCTGACTATTGCTCCAAAGGGATTTTGTGTTCAACCCTTGTATTGTATTCTTAATAGCCAAACCTATAATTCCAAATATGAATTCCTTATAATCATTTTCATGTGAAATATCTAAAAAGTAGCAGGCCTTTGGATTAAACTGGCTCTTTTTTCCCATTTCTACTACCAACTATTGTTGCCACCAACTTGTACACTCTCTTGTATCATGTGTATAGAAAACATTTGTCCATTTAGATTGAGATTGCCTCTGCCTCACCGAAGCTCCACACTATGCGTACACTCCATTGATAAGGAATCTTGAACTATATTTCCATATAATCATGCCCCTTGCAATGTTTTTTCCAGAAAGTGTTACAGTATCAGTCAATGGATTTAGGAGCTTACCATTTGCTTCAATCTTCCCTTGTAGAGATTGGTGCTTGCGTACTACTTGTTTATTTAGATATGATATTAACAAAATAGGTGACAGCTTCTCTGCAAATGCAAATAGATCCTGTTTTTTTTTTTTTTTCACAGGAATTACCCACGGAAATATTACCGTGGGTAATGTAAAAAATTATATGTATGGTATTAGTCACGGTAAAATTACCGTGGGTAATAAGTATAGCCACAATATTATTTCCGTGGGTAAGACAAATACCCACGGTATTATTTCCGTGGGTAATAATTATAGACGCGATTTTATTTCCGTGGGTAATAATTAACCAGTCACGGTCAAATTTCCGTGGGAATAATATATAGGCACGGTAAAATTACCGTGGGTAATAATGTATAGTCACGGAACAATTTCCGTGGGTAATAATTGACAAATACCAACGGGAATTCAAAACGGAGTAATAATCACGGAAATAAGTCCATGGGCACTTACCCACGGAAGACATTACCGTGGCTATAGGTTTTACCCACACCCGTATTAGCCACGGACCACCAACGGACAATATTCCGTTGCTACTACTTATTCCAACGGAAATATACTTTTACCCACGGAATTAAAACCGTTGGTAATACCTTTGTTTCTTGTAGTGATCAAATGAAAATCTTCAATAAAAAGTAAGAGTTCAAAGACGTACCCCTCCATTTGCATGAGCCATGTCCATCTGATTACGCTTGGCTAGAGTCAGATAGAAATTTTATTAGTCCTAGAGAAGACTCCAAAGTTATTATTCATGTCAATAGAAGCCCCCATGTAGATTGTGAATACCAAAATCTAAAGCGAATGTGGTCCTTCCGGATGTAGATTGAGAACAAAAATCTGAGAATGCAAATGGGTGCACATCCAATAACGTACCGTGAAGCCAACCAAATGACTGGCCTGGTAACAAAATTTACGCATCTTGATCAGAACGCTCGAATCCCGAGCTGAGACACTGTCTCAGGGTGGTCTCGGCCCTAGACAGTCTTTGAAGCTTTATCGCAGTGTTTAATAGTCTTAATGCATGCGTTCCTTCATTCATCATAGGACATGTGCACCAGTTGGATTAGTTATAGCCTAAACCTTCAAATTGATCAAGATAATTTTTGGCTATACAGCAAAACACTTCAATTAACTAAACAAGCTGGCCTTACAAAGCCTACACAGAGACGCATACACACACGATCATGTGTTTTATTACCGTTACCATCATCCCTTTCTATCAAAGCACCAAAAGGGAGATTTTTATTGTTATGGACCCCTAGAAGATGGCATCACCATCCTTTAATACGCGAGTCCACGGATCTGGCAGTGCCGGGGCCGCATGCCGCACATCTGCGGTAGATTCTCAGCCTTTCGCTCCATCTCTTGCATCTGCTCACCCTGGTACTCTCCCTGTTGCTGTTGCACCATTTGCCTAATCGCCTCACATCGACATTGCTCATCCACCTGCTGCAATTGTCTGCAACACTGCTGCAGCATATCTTGGTTACCAACACTGCTCAAAACAAGGCCTCTCTGCCCAGACCTCAAGTACTGCTGGCACTGCCTAAGCTGCTGGCCCCGGATCTGCTCACGACACCTCTGCGACTCGCTTGGGTTGCCTTCTTCGATCTCCGTGGTGGTGACGATGGTTCGATAGATCGAGGCCTCCGATATCGCAACGAACACCACTAGGAGAACTGCTGTGAATATGAGCCTCGCCATTATCCTTCTCTTATCTGAAGCAAGGAAGTAATTGTATTGAGTTTGTGTGAGTTTTTGAGGTGATGGAGAGGGTTATTTATAGGGATTTTTAGGGTTTGCATGGGAAGTACGTGGAGAGGAGATGATCAGGTTAGGTATTAGCTGCAGAAGGGGTGGGAGTGCATGGGAGATGGCTAAATCCACGTAGTTTGGAATGCAGATTCTGCCATAAACAGATTTTGTTGGCTTATGGGGACAGCTTTGGAACTATCTTAATTACCTTTGTTTTATTCAAAACTATATTTTATTTTTGGACCGTTAGAAATATTTCGGTTTTGTATATAACTTTCAAAAATGAGAACATATTTAAGGTGACGTTGCACCTTTAAGAGAATTAATCCCACATCGACCGACTAAATAGAGAAATAGTTGTGACCTTATATACATGTAAGGCCTCTCCACTCATTGCCAACCAACTCAAAACTAATTGGCAATGAGTGGAGAGGCCTTACATTTATATAAGGCCACAACTATTTCTCTATTTAGTCAATGTGAGATTAATTCTCTTACACGCCCCCTCACGTGCAACCCTAATTTTAGGTCTGTCACGTGCGTCTTTTTTTGGGTCGTCAATCATGCAGCCTTTTTGTTTGTGTCTGTCATCGTGAGTGTGAGCATAATTTGGCCGTTGGGCCTTTTGGGCTCTGATACCATGTGAAAGCGTCCAACTCAAAACCAATTGACAATGAGTGGAGAGGCCTTACATGTATATAAGGCCACAACTATTTCTCTATTTAGTCGATGTGGGATTAATTCTCTTACAGCACCCTAGTGACTGGTGGTGCCCCAGCATCTCTAACCATATTTACAATGGATATCCGTCTATAAAACTGGAAGTTGGATTCGGAGTCTATCAAACGGCTTATGGTTTAAAGCCCCAACATCATGCAGAATTTGAATAAATTACCTACAACTAGGGCGGCCTCGGATTCTCTCTGGCAGATGCCTGAAAAGTGGTCTCGGGCTGTCACAATGTGTGACATGTGGCGATAAGAAAGGGAGAAGTCATTTTATTTTCTCCCATGATTTTGACTTCTCCCTACTTGATATCTCTCTCCCTTTTTCTCACCACTTTATCGCCACATGTCGTATAGTGTGTATAGAAGTCAAAATCATGGGAGACAATGAATTGATTCTGCCACATGTCGCACACATTGTGGTAGCCCGAGACCACTTTTCTGGCATCTGCCAGAGAGAATCTGAGGCCAACTAAGGCTGTCAATCTGGCCTCTTATGAAGGGCCACCCTAGCCCGCCCCTCCAAGTCCCGCAAAATAAATGTTTTTTCTTTATTAGGGCCCTTAGGGTAGGGCCTGTTTCTGAAAGGCCCTCTAACTTGTGGGCCGAGTTTGGTAAGACGTAAGTTCTGCCCTCTTGACCCTCACCTATGTAATATATTATACTATATATATTTGTATGTATAAGTTTAATGAGGATACTTTGCAATCCTCTCTAAGACACAAGTTCAATGGTGCAAAAAAGAGGTGAGATAGTATTTTTAACGAACCCTCTCAATAAAATCAAAGTGTTGTACATTAAAAAGAAATATTATGCAAGAAGGTATGGTAGCCCGAGTGGGATGTAAGTGCTCATGAAGAGTTTTTATTTGATGGTCCTCATGTTCACTCATGACGCTAAAAGTGTGTATAGAACTAGATGAAATAGATTCAAATTCTGGGGTCGTATCAAATAAATTTGTAAAAAGAGTTTCATAGTCTTCCGGTCTCTTTGCAAATCTACCTAATTCGTTCCGGTATCTAAGCATGCACAAAGCAAGATAAAGTCTCTTGGCGTCGTACCAGGGACCTAGGATCGAATCCCACCTATGTTTCTCTGGTAGGAGTCTGCCTAACCCCAGCTTACCTTCCAAAAAAAAAAAATATAATAATTAAACTAATAAAGCAGTTAAAAGAAAAAGGAACGAGTTTACCGCTTCAACGAGTCAATTCAGTCAAACATATTCCAGATTGTGCTCCTTAGCTTTCGCCTTGCTCCCAGGCAACGACGCCAAAATTTGATGTCGCTCAAAGATATGCGGTACTTTGCAGTACAGTAAAGGGTTGTCGATCCACAAAGAGCAGTGAAGATAAAGAACAATAGTAGAGAAAGGAGTTTGTAGAATTTGTGGTAGAGAAAGTTCAATTAATTTGTACTAAGGCATCAAGTTTCCTCCTCTTAATGGTGCAATATCAATTTGATTATCAAATGTATAACTCAATTGAGGATTTCACATCCCAAACCCTCAATCGAAAGATCTAGAAATTCAAATTATAAAAATAAAAAAATCAATTTCTAATCAATTATTCAAAACAAGTTTTAACTGAAGTCTGCACTTTATCGGAAAGACTCGAGGACGATGATATACCCAGAGGCAATACCCGAGCCATTCTTCCCCATTGTGGACCAAAACCAGCTGTAAAACCCTATAACATTGACTTGGTTGGGCAATTTATGTTCGGTTACTAATATTAGGAATTCGAGAGTAGAGCTGTGTTCTTCAGACAACACTAGGTACTACTCAAATTTCACGAAGTGGAACAATTCTACAGTGGCTATTAATGTTAATGAACTCCATTTCGACATATTTCATCTAATTGGCATCCATTGATATTATACGTAGACTAAGACTATGTGTATACTACACGAACACGTACGTCCTAAATTGGGTGTTCCTATAAGTGAAAAGACTGAGTCGATTCTGTTTTGTATGTGCTAGTCGGCACACAAATTTTGTGTCCCTAATCCTAGAGTGGCACATACACAAAAATAGAGTATATTGGTAAATATATTCATGTAATGAAACAAATTTGCCTTCACAACTTGTACTTTTACTAACATGCCTTGTATATTAGTGGGGGCATACAAGTTATGTGCGCGGACTTGCACACAAACAATGGACTCAACTGGCTCCTGCTCTTCGGCAAGGCCTTTACAAGTATTCCTTGTAGAAACAGGAGAGTTTGTGGTGCAGTCTACACCATTGGATTGATTAAATTTTCACATAAATCACCTTAGCTTGGTAGGATGAGAAGCATGAAAGATTAGTCATAGTCAAGAGGTCAAAGTAGCTTTTGGAGTGAATGAGACAAGGTAGTGAATGTTGCTAGTTCCAAGACGACAAGGTTCTAATGTTTTATTTTATTTCAATGTATGGGAAGACTTTTCTCTTACATTTTCTCTCTATATATACCTCATGTATTTTGGGAGGAAATTTTTGCTAAATATTGAACTTGCATGAGAGCTTTAAAGCTTCCATTAGAGAGTGAGTGCGTCCTCTCACGGATTGAGAGTCTTGGGTATCATTAGAGTTGTGTGATTCCTCAATCTTTATCTTATTTCTTAGCTTGTAATTTCCTAGTCCAGTATTAAAATGACAACCGTCCTACATTAGTATGTCACTTAGCCTTATTATTTTCTTGTGTATAAATGTAGACAAGTCGTAAATAAATCTCTAAAAGTTTTAAAATTTTATATAGGTTCCTTTTGTTTACATTTAAATGATTATACAAGTAAAATATGAATTTTTTACTTATTTTTTGTTGTTTGGTTGCATTCTTGAAAATAAGATAACAAATTTCTTTACGTTACCTATTTGTGTTTGGAGTAAAGGACGTTGTGAGATATGAAAATCAAATGTAAGAGTAGTGTTATGCCATCGGAAAAAAAAATATGTAAAAGGGTATATTTATAAAAAAAAATAAAAAAAATTTAAAGAGATTCTTGTTGAACAATTGTCATTATTTAGAATACATGTAAAGATGACATTTTTTTTATTTTAGAAAATACATGTAAATTGGTATTTATGTCATTTAAGAATTACATGTGAATAGGGTTTTTTTCATTTTAGAATATATATATATATATAGAAGAATAAATTTATCATTCTAACAAATATATGTTGGGAGGAGTATTTTTGTTATTTTAAAAATATATGTGGAGATAGATATTCATTTTGAAAAATATATTTGAAGATGGATATTATTGTTATTTTTTTAAGTATATTTGAAGAGTGGTATTTTGTAATTTCAAAAAATACACGCGGATGAATATTTTTGTCATTTTAAATAATATATGTGAATAGGGATATTTTCTCATTTTAGAAAATACATGTAACCAGGGGTAGAGGTGTATTTCTGTCATCTTAAAATGTGACTAGTGAATATTTTCATATATGCACATACACATTATATATATATGAAAAGTGGTGCTTTTTTTATTTTCAAAATATATTTTAAAAAATGATAATTTTCTAAGAAAATGATATACAATTTTTGTAAGCACCCAATTTTTACACATCTGCCTTAACCACGGTTAAGTTCTTTAACCATGGTTATCCCTAGCCGGATCCCCTTTAACCCTAGATTAAACCCTAGGACTAACCCTAGTTAACCCTAGGCCAAACCCTAGGACTAACCCTAGTCATCCCTAGGACAAACCCTAGGTAAACCCTAAGTACAAACCCTAGTCAACTCTTGGTCCAACCGTAGTTAAACCTCAACCCTAAGTAAACCCCTAGTTAAACCCTAGGTAAACCCTAGTTAGACCTAGGACCTAACCCTAGTCAACCCTAGAACCTAACCCTAATATGCCTTAGTCAAGACCTAGACCTAGCCTAGCCCTAAGCCCTTAGGGCTTAAACCCTCAAATCCAAAGCCCCTAGGGCCTAAGCCTTCAGATTGGGCCTAAGGGAGCCAAAAATTTAAACACTAACCCCACAATAAAGTCAACCCTAGGACTAGCCCTAACCTAAGCCCTAAGTCAAGGTCGGTTGAGGGTCCAAGGGGCCCAAAAATTCAAACCAAAACCCCCGTACCGCATGCACTATTGAGCCAGGCCCCTACTGGGTAAAAACTAGGAATTGCGGTAAAATTTCTACCATCATTCATTTTTTCCCTTTGTATGGGAATGATGGTAATTATTCTACCGTCATTCCCTATTTCATGTTCCAGTAAGCTCACCTGCCCTTCCAGTGCACTAGGCATGCTTCTGGTAGCCCACTCTCCTCCCTGCGCTCCGCCCACCCTGGTACTAATACCAGGGGAGTCCTTAAGTCTTCCCCTATAAAGCCACAACCTCCACAGCCTTTTTTCCTAGCTAAAAAAACCCCCATCCGAACCTCTGTTGGTCTATCAAGGCCTGAGCCATCTTCCAAGAAGTTGTGA
This sequence comes from Tetracentron sinense, assembly GCA_015143295.1. Taxonomy (NCBI): domain Eukaryota; kingdom Viridiplantae; phylum Streptophyta; class Magnoliopsida; order Trochodendrales; family Trochodendraceae; genus Tetracentron; species Tetracentron sinense. The sequence continues at coordinate 33,491,612 of CM026567.1, read as the reverse complement.
ACACTCCCAGTAGCACCAGGAATCCTCAAGGACAGCCCCAGGTCTTTCCCCAGCCGCTAAACAACACCACCATCGTACACCACCACCACCACAGGCCTCCATCACCTCCGCCACAGTAGCAGCAGGGTAGGGCCACCCCCTACCTCTCTTTCCCTTCTGTTAGCATCATTGTGAGCCTTTGGTCCTTCCAGGGGACTTTGTCTTTTGTTGTATTGCAGAAACCCAAAGTAGGGAGCTTCCCCTACCTCTCTCATAAGTATAGGGAACCCCTCACGGGTATAGACTTCTCCCCTTGCAACCAGACTAGCCTCAGGCAATTCTGGGGGTCCCTCAGTCCATGAGGGATCCCCTGAAATCATCATAACAACAGCCCGAAATGGTAAAACCACTTTCTGGGTAAATCCAGGAATGACGATAAACACAGTACCGCCTTTCCTTGCCAGCCACCGTGGGCCCATGTAGGTGAGGCCCTAGTCCATTCCAGGGCCCTGACTCAACTCCTAGGACTCCCCTTGACTCATCTTGGTCCTCCCAGGGTAACCCCTTGCATTAACCATGGTTAAAATGAACTAAAACAGGGAATGTCCATAATGGCGGTAAATGTTCTACCGTCATTATCTGATACCAAACTCAGTAACTTCAGCCCACTGTGGGGCCCACTCCAAACCACCCCCAGGGCCCACATTAGGCTCAGGGCTTTCCCAGGACTTTCCTCTTCAACTCTGTGGGTCCAGCACCCCTTAGGTTTACCCGAAACTCTAACCTCAGGCCAGCAAAGGCCCCTTGATATTGCTTCAGTAATGGCAGTAATCTTATTACTGTCATTATTGACTTTCTACTATTGAGCTTTTGCACAGGACCCAAACCAGGTAGAAGGCCATTCTAGGCTCTATCAAGCTGCCTGGGCCCAAACCAGACCTGCCCTGACCTTAACTGGTGGTTAACACAATTCCGGTTAAATTTTAACCATGGTTAGCTGATCTAATCTCAAGGAAAAAATTCCAGAAATTCCCTAAAAATCTTTAAAAAATCAGAAAATGCTGAAATGAACAAAACAGAAATTTCCTAAAAATCTTTAAAAAATCAGAAAATATAGAAATGAACAAAACTGGACTCTACAGCATTGCCTAACCATGGTATAATGAGCTTAACCATGGTTAACCCTTTTTTTTATCATGGTTAAGCCCATTTTAACTTTGGAAAATCTAGAAAAATCACTAAAATTATCAACAAGTGCAAAAGGACCATAAAACTGAATTTGGACATTTCCAACCACAGTTGTCAATCCTAACCATGATTAGACCATCCCTTAACTTCGGTTAAGTACTCATTGGCCTCCGGGCCCAACCCTTAGCCTCCGGGCTTAACCTTTGGCCTCCAGGCCCAAACCATGCACTTGACCAACCCAGTCAATCATACCCTAGCCTCCAGGCTAGACCTCAAACCACCCTTAGTGCACACACACACTCCTCTTAGCTTTAGCACGGGCTCATATGCTAGAACTCCGCTCAGTCTGATCTCACCCCTATGTGAGTACGTAGGCAACCCTACCCAGGTTCGACCCTAGTTAGTTTTTTCCTTCTTAAATTAGTATAAACTAAAACTAAGACATTTGAACAATAATTGACATTAATTTGGCTTATACCTAGGGAGTAGGTTACCATTTCAAAATGGAATGACCGGGGTGCCTAACACCATCCCCGGGACTTAACTGAACCTTCTACCTAGACTCTGAAGCAGACCAAGGCCTTATCCACATAACCCGGAACTTATCTCCTCTAAATAGGGGTGATATTGAGTCGAGCCAAGCCGAATAGTGGTGTGTTCAAGCTTGTTCGTTAGCTCGGAAATCATGTTCAATCTTGACTCATTTATTGAATAACCGAGCTCGAGCTTAACTAGCTGAACTCGAGCCAAGCTCGAGTAGTTCACTAGCAACTTGTTTTATTGGATATAACTATTTATATTAGGTAAAAAATTCACTTTATATCCTAGGCATAGAAGTCATGGTGTTAACTAAAATTTTAGTATAAGATTATAATTATATAAAGGGTATTCTAATCATATAAAAAACATTATATACTATGAATCTTTACTAGTATATAATATATATACTTTATTTTAATATTTAAATGAAATAAGTATATTTTATATGTTTTAGTAGGTTAATATGTATATATAATCGAACTGAGCTTTTATCGAGCCGAGCAGGGGAGTGTTCAAGCTTGGCTCGTTTATTAAACGAGTTCGAAAATGGTGTTCAAGTTTGTTTACTAAATAAACGAACGATACTCAAGCTTTTAACGAGCCGAGCCCGAGTAGTTCACGAACATTTTGTTCAATAACCACCCCTACTTCTAAATAAATAAGTGATGACTCCTAATCGTAATCTCACACCTTAACTGTGGGGGGTCGGAATCCGTGCTCACAATTTTCTTTTAAATGTAAGTTATTTTTTACAATAATTGATCATTTTCGTGAAACGTTTTATTTATTAAAAATTTTAATGGGCAAACAAATTCGTACAAAACAATATTTTTCACAAATTCAATATATTTTTTTCCTATTTTTCATTAAAACAAACTGAACATAATACTTGAAAATCCTTGATGGATTGATCCCAATACGCCTCCGATCAATTGTCCCATCATTTGGCATCTTCTATTTGGCCTCGGATTGTCTCTGGCAAAGCCAGAAAGGGCTCTCGGCGTTCCATACATTGTGCAACACTTGGCATAAAAATGGGGAGAAGTCATTCCATTTTCTCCCCCATAATTTTGACTTCTCCCCATTTGATATCTCACACCCTTGTTCTCCCACACTTATCACCACATGTCTTATTATAGGTGGAGAAATGATTTTGACTTCTCCACCTATAATAAGACATGTGGTGATAAGTGTGGGAGAACAAGGGTGTGAGATATCAAATGGGGAGAAGTCAAAATTATGGGGAGAAAATGGAATGACTTCTCCCCATTTTTATGCCAAGTGTCGCACAAGCCCTTTCTAGCTTCGCCAGAGACAATCCGAGGCTGCCGTCTCCATCTTGGCCGTTAAGATTAATTATGTCATGACGCTGATCTTAGTACTAGCATCCCTCAAAGCTACCCTACCAGTCTCATTTTCCTTGGTTCACTCGGGCAACACGGCATCCACCTCCTCGCCTCTCTTGCTCTATCATAATTCCCAAGTCCCTAATCCCCCTAAAATTGATTCGCTATTCTTAAATATCTTATTTGTTCCCAGAAAACAAATATATTGGAGAATAAATGAACTATTGCAACAAGGTGTGATGTTCTGAAGCTTGAGAATTGAGTTAAATATGAATCTAAATTTAATATAATAAAATTAAAATCTAATATTAGCAAAAAATCACAATATAATATTCAATTATTCAATTTAATGTAATTTATCTACTGATGAGATATAATGTAGTTTATTATATTTTTAATAAAATAATTTGAACCAAAACAAAGTTCTTAGAGTTACTTTTTCAAGAAGAACATCTATATATATGAATTGTCTTTGACATGTAAACAATGAATTAGCTTCAAATTCAAAATTTACAATCCTGCTATTTTTATATTTATTTTTAATTTTTTTTGTGAAGAGGGTGGTATGTTGGGATTAAGTGGCTATAAAGGCTCATTCTTTTGCTGTGAATTACAAAGTTTGGAACTTTACAAATCTCGAGACTTTGAGTACCAGTTTTTGCAAGTATATTTATTTTACAAGAATCCTGAAGTTGTAAGAATTTAATTTCTTACCATCATTAGAATTCTGAGTCCCACTATTTTTTGTGACTTTTGAAAGAATTGAAACACCGAAAAATAAGAAGCAAAAGAATAATATTAAAATTACAGTTTTCAAAAATTACACAGTCACACATCCAATAACTGTCAAAAGAATTGGGCTTAAGATCAGTTTATTAATTACAAAACTTTAGGATCTAAGGTAAAAGCAGTCCCTAACATCTGGGGAAAAAATATCTCGCTAATCTACCGCACGGATTAGAAGTTTAGGTAACAAAGATAATAAGGAGATAAATTTTCTTTTAGGTACCTAACAATGTCATCTCTTTAAAATTACTAAAGTTTATAGCCTAACCTGATGCAGGCAGGGCCCACTGGGACTCAGCTCGGGTGACGAGCTATGATGATAAAGGGATTTAACCTTCCGCTTCCATCAGTCGCGGCTTTTGTGGAGTATTGGTTAGGTCCTTGCACCATAACCTACCCTAGGCCCCTAGTTGATCTTTTTCTCTCTCTCTCTTTTTTTTTTTGAAAAAAAATGTGGCATGTTTTTAATAGAGTTTGGGGAATCTAATTCCATAACTAAGTGTTAGGATGACTTAGGGTGTAGGAAATATCTTCTTGGTAAGATATCTTCCGATATGATTTCAGTGTTATTCAATTATAAATTCCCTACACTTCCTTGCTAGGTTTAGGTCCCTTTCTCACCAATACTTTGAGTTTATTTATGGTGAGACATTTAGAAATCTCATAATTTACTAACATACTAAGTTGGGTTTATACAAACCCGAACCTAAATATTGTACCTAAACATGAGGGTTATTTCCTATAATGTTTACATCTAGAAACATTTTCAAATATGATTCTGCTGAGTTCCATAAGAAACTCAGAAGGTAACAGAATCCCCGAAAACATAAAAACGAAGCAAGATAACTGCATGCGGCTCCATTAGGTTTTCTCCACTTGTGCACGACATGGCTGTGACTGAATCTTGAAAGAGAGTTATCAATGGAGTTTCCATTCAACGTCTTTTTCATCAATATTTGATTTATTTTCTCCGGTATACAACCCTACAGGCAGCAAAAGGTTTCAGAACTGTATGTTTTTACTTGGTTTTGTCCGAGTCTTTCTATTGAAATTTTAACAATTAAATCAATGACACTCCATTTTCACTCTCTGTCGTATGGCTTTCGCCCATTCTTGGTGTAACCTCATACATTTTGGGGTGGGGTTCAAGGACCATGCAGGTATAGCCACCGTTATATCCAAACAGTAAATAGCGGTGCAAACTCAAACCCATTCTAGAAATTGAGATAAGATATCACGATGTAGGTAGGAAAAGCTAATAATTCACAAAGGAAATATTTGAATGATAGTTGAGTGTGACCTTTTTTGTTTTTTTTATTTTATTTATTTACAAAGGACGAAAAAGAATATATGGGGGAGATATCAGGTTTCTACATAGAGAAATGCTAGTGAGAGCATATTGTCACAAGGCAAAAAAAGGCGATGTTAGAGCATTCCTAGTAGCCTCACCAAATTTTACTCACCAAAATAGCCAAAACTCACCTTTTTTTTGTTTTGGCTATCCAATTTTGTAAAACACTCCCAACAGCCTCATCAATTTAACAAAAAAAGAAGGGAGAGAGAAGCATTATTTTATTATTTGTGTGGGACCACTAAAAGGAAAGGAGAGATGAAGATTTGGTTTGGTGAGTTTGGTGAGTACTGTACACTCACCAAAACCGACATGATTATTTTGAAGAGTTTTAAAGAGGCTATTAGAGACTCCTTTTTGCCATTTTTAGTGTTTTGGCTCTTCAAAATAACTTTTGAAGAGGCTGCTGCCATTAACTAGTAAGATTCAGGCTGCCATGAGCTGGTTAAGCTAGCTCATTGCCAGAAAGCAAACAGGGGTCTAAAAAAAAGCCTATTTGAGAGACTTATTCTTCCCTAAACTCATCAAGGCAAGCGTGCGATATTTATAAACCTCTAGTTGGTAATTTTAATATACCAAGTTAGTGTTTTGGCTCTTCAAAATAACTTTTGAAGAGGCTGCTAGGAATGCTCTTAGCGCTTCAAAAATCATGGGACACCCAAAAATCTTCATTATACTTATTCATGGTATATAAAGTCTTTTCAAGTTGTGTTACTTGAATTATTATTTTTACTTGAGTCAAGTTATTTGATTGAACTATACAATACTATTTATTCAAATAATTTTAATTTATTTGACAAAGGAATGTCTTTCACCGGATAAAGCAAGGGGGACTAGTAGGGCTATCAATGGACAGAATCAAGATCTGGATTTGATTCGAATCTAATCCAATTAGACGGAATCCTAATCCTATTAGAGATCCTTTGGATCGAATATGGATTTGAGATCTAGAATCCGATTATAATTGAATTGGTTTCGGATGTATAGCAATCTGATTCGATTAAAATCAATTTTGATTATATTATATATAATAATAATTTTATCTATATAACTTTATAAATATATTACAATATTAAACATTATTTTTAAAAATTTTAATTAAAATATTAATTTTTGGGTATATTAATATTAATCGATTCAGGTCTTGAATAAATTATCGAATTCGGATTTTGATTGGATAATTGATTAGAATTCGACGGATCTCGGATCGGATTCGGATCTGTCGAATTTCGATTGGATAATTGATCAAACTCATATTCGAATCTAGGCAAATCTGATCCAAATCCGATTTGTTTACAACCCTAGGGCTAGTTCCCCCAACTATTGAGGAAAAGAAAGTAACTTTCTATATTTATATTATTTAATTTAAGAGGGCATAGGCACCAGAAGGGCCAGGGGCAGCTATCCCAAAACTTTTGTTAAAAAAATCAGTTTTATACTATATTATTTAATCTATTAGGGCATGGCCATGGGTAAAAAATATTCTTTAAAAAAATATCCTAGGGTTACACTCCCAAACCCCTAAACCAAGAATATTTTATACTCATCTAACCATTTTTCGCAAACTCATCAATAATAATTACTAATATTACTAATCAACCATTATTTGTCTCCTACAAGAAAATCCTGGCTCCGCCCGTGAACAAGTAACAATTAAAGATTTTAAGGGTTTTAAATTTTTTTTGTCATAAGATAACTAAGATCTCGAGTTGTTCTATGACCATAGTGTCTCAATAGCATCTCTCTTCGTTATAAAAGTCCAAACCTAATTTAATTTTTCTTGGGCGGCCTGCTTTAAGCTGTCGATATTATCTATCCAATGTTGGTAGATAGTGTTAGTGGGGTGTCACATCACCCAACAAGCACTACTACAAATTTACTGGGAGTTTCCCTATTGGGAACTCAAAGGGAGTGCAAACCCTCAACTTCCTACCAGGTGGGGAGGGTTTCAAATGTCTTTACCTTAATTGTTAGATATACTTATATATGTGTAGGCGTGCGCTATCAAATCAAGAGTAGTCCTTTGAAAAATCTGCACAATCATCAAGGATATGAAAGTTGTTTTTGCTTAGGATTTTCATCGTGTCAACATCGTACATGTCTTCAGAGGGATGAACTAAATTGCGGATCAATTTGCTTTTGAGTCACTTTAAAGGTACTCCCAATTATACTCCCTAATCCTAACCGATTATAACCAACCTTTAAGGATCAGGATTTCAGTTGGCTTATTTTATCTTTTCTATTACCACATCAGCAGGAATCCTAACAGTTTAATAATTGAGATAAACGGTTAGGATTTTGGAGTATATATGGGAGTACACTTTGGAAATATCCCTAGACTAATTCTTTGCTTTTATGAGTCATTGTATATAAATAACTTTTTTTTAATAGGTGTGGGCGAGTCTATCCCTAGTGCTATTGGTAGGCTGGTGTGGTAGAGATACATGGGCAAGAGTTGCCATTGCACTGAGGGTGGAGTCAGGATTCTCTTGTAAGGGGACTAACAATGAGGGTTCAGGGTAGCGTAGCTCATGAAAAAAAAATTTGGGGCCATGTTTATGGGTTATTACATCTTTTTGTCCATTTGTAAGAAATATATTTTTTCTCAGAAATTTAAGGGGGCTAGAGGCCCCCATCCCCTTCGCCCTTCTCCCATGCTACTCTCCTATTAGTAGTATAGGAAATTTTTTTTTTCCAAAATTTCAGGAGGGGCTTCAGCCCTCTGTACCCATGTGGCTCCACCCTTGTTTTCGCTGCAACGGTTTTTAGGCATGTGTTTTGAGCACCAAAAAAAAAAATTCAAGAGTAATCGCGCCAAGATCGGTTGGTTGGTAAGATGTATAGTCTAAGGGACATCTAATCGCATATGTGGCGTTTGACTATTAGTATATAATTTTCATTTTCCACTTCTTTTTTTTCTCCTCAATAGTTAAGATCCACATATGTGATTGAACTCAGTCCTGAGCTCAATCGTAATTGGTTGTGATCAGATCTTATTCTAAGGATAATGGAACTAGTTCCATCAAGACCGGTTGGTGGGTAAGCTGTACAGTCTAAGATGATTAAACCACAGCTCCATCACATGTCTTTTTTCCTTTGTTGATAATGCCCTTTTGTTTTTTGTGTTTTTTTTTGGTAAGAGTCCTTTTGTTCTTCATCAAATAGAAGATGGACAATGTTAGCCTTAATTACCCATTAAGTGAAAAAATTAAAATCATTTAGGTGGGGGAGGTTACAGTACTCCCTCAAAAGAAGATAGTTCTCCATGTGCCACCATGCAAGAACTCTATATTTAGAAGCACAGATCCAAGAAATTAAACAAAGGATCTCAACACCAAAACAACCAAAGCAATGAAGTTCAATAGTTTTCTTAAATGGGTATTTCTCCCATTAACCATTTCCTCCATTTTCAATCACTCCCATGCAACACTAACCCAACCCATATCACAACCATTATTCAATATGACTCAGTTCATCAACCAGATTTCTCAATGGAGAAAACAAATGATAGAATCCCAAGAAATCAAACTAAGTCTAGAAATCCATACTATCATGGCAGGAGTTCTCTGCTTTGTGGCTGCCTCTATATCTAGTGCAGGTGGAGTTGGTGGTGGAGGCCTCTTTGTACCTATACTCAATATAGTGGCAGGTTTAGACCTCAAAACAGCTTCAAGCTTTTCAGCTTTCATGGTCACTGGAGGATCACTTGCCAATGTTATTTACAACTTATCTATCAAAAACCCTAAGTTTGGTGGTAAGACATTGATTGACTATGATATAGCACTTCTCTCAGAACCATGCATGTTGTTGGGAGTGAGTGTTGGAGTGATATGCAACTTTGTTTTCCCTGAGTGGTTGATTACTATACTGTTTGCAGTTTTTCTTGGTTTCTCCACTTTCAAAACATGTAAAACTGGTCTTTTATATTGGAAATCAGAGTCAGAAGAGGTCAGGACAACTGGGTTTGGGAACTTGGAAAATGGGTTGGTGAGAAATGAGAATTATCATGGAGGTGAAAAAAGCATGAAAGACCCACTTTTGGGTGAGATCAGGAAGGGTAGTTTGGGGATTCCATGGAATAAATTGGGGGTTTTGGTTATTGTCTGGTTTTCTTTCTTTCTGCTCTATGTTCTTCGTGGAGATCAGGACCATGAACAGGTATGCTTGGTTCTCTTTTTCATTTTTCCCTTGCTACCCTTCATTTATTTGCAAATTAATCAAATATTAGTCAACTAATTTCCTTAGGGATGGAGCTTTAAACGAGTGAATTCGAAGTAGATAATGGTATATCCGAATTCATATCCAATTACATAATCCACTATCCTCATTCGAAACAGAGTATTCCTATTTCACTCTGATTGAAATACTTGAATAACACCTGAATAATCTGATTATTTTAATATAAAAAAATTTAAAAAGTAAAACAAAATATAAGTTTTATTTTATAAATGACAAATTAAAAGGGTATTTTAGTCTTATGAACTTGTAATATATATATATATATATATATATATATATATATCGAATATTTATCGATGAATTTGTATCCGATTATCACTCTGTCAGATACTTAGATACTTATTCGAGTAAACAAGTTCGGATACGCCTAATATACATATCCATTGTAGTCACCCTTAGCTTGGATTTGCTCGATCGAATCACATAAAATTTAAGATGCTTGGATCTTGATGGTGAATTTGCTTTTTCTACCCTTTAAATGGATCACTATAATGCAAGTCTTTCGCGAAGTTACATGTCTTTATAAAGTAGTGTTTTCCCCAACAACAAAAAAAAAACGTCTCTATAAAGCTGTCATGACCCTCAATTTGGACCATCCACTGGTGAATCAGCACTAGGATGGGCCATGGACAAAAATTATACTGATAAAAGATAATACCAGACATAGGATCATCCATTTGCTACTATACCATTAATAAAAAAAACAAGTTGATCGATCCACTCGATGAAATATACATTTTATGGACTACCCTGGTGGAATTTAGTTATATTTTTCAGAACTTGATGGCTGCAAATTTTAATCTTAAGAGGCATGTGAAAGTTCAAGTAGCACCCACAACCTCAATTTTTGAGTATGAGAAGAAAAATGAAGAACGAAAGTGAATCACTTTTTGCTATTTCATGATTTGAACCTCAAAATATAAATAGAGATCAAGAATTATAGAATGTCTTGTACTTGCATTAGTTCATCACAATAACTCCAACTCATAAAATTAAATTTCAAACTGTATGCTGGGTATTATTCAACTACAGCCATGTGGAGTTGGACATTGGGTTATTTCATTGCTCCAAATTCCTCTTGCCATAGCTTTTACTGCATGGATTCTACACCAGAGAGAAAGCTCACAAGATCAAGCTTTCTATCAACAGGTACCTAACAATACTTACTCGAATCCAGTTACTTGTACATTGAAAGATGTTCATGGGTCATTTGTGTTTCCCTCACATTAAGATAAAATATATCTTTAAGACTCCCAAGTTCTTCATGAAGGAGATAGGATCCCAAACTAGAAGTGGACCCTCGTTGAAGCTTGCCTTTCCGATGATGGCGATCCTAGCAGGGATTTTGGGTGGAGTTTTTGGTATTGGAGGTGGGATGCTTATAAACCCGTTTCTTCTTCAGACTGGAATACCACCTGAGGTAAATTCTCATCCCATTTATCCAGCAGAATCAAAATGTCTCTTACTAATTTTACTATTATATAAACCTCTTAGCTTATTAGTTAACCATTATCTGATCTTTGCCATCATTTTCTCGAGGTGCAGGTAACAGCGGCTACTTGTTCTTTCATGGTTTTATTCTCTTCTTCAATGTCTGCAACTCAGTATTTATTGTTGCGCATGGAGCACATATATGATGCCGTCATCTTTGCCATCGGTTGTTTTTTTGCTTCACTTCTGGGGTTGATGGTAATACAGAGAGTTATTGTAAAACATGGTAGGGCCTCCCTAATCATATTCTCGGTTGGTATTGTGATGACCTTGAGTACAGTTCTAATTACCAGCTTTGGAGCTTTGGATGTTTGGACTGACTATACAAGGGGGAATTACATGGGATTCAGATTACCCTGTTGAGAACAAACTTTATGAATAGTCTTGGAACTTCTTTCGATTTTAATCAAGACTTAGCAGCTTTCTACAACAATCCCACTTCTCATGGAAACACCGAGAAGAAGAAGAGAACTAGACTAGTACGATAATGGCTTCGAAGAAAACTTGAGCTAAGTGTGGTTAAGGGGCCCAAAAGCTTGTCAAACCTCGTCATGTCGAAGGAGTATAAAGATCAAATTACAAGGGATGCAACTCTTACCTCAGATATCGGTCCATGTGAACTAAGCAGAGCTATGAAAATAGGGGACTCTTTTACACATTGTGCATGTTCGTATGTGTCTGCATATTTATACAAACTTACATCCATTTCCATGACAGAACTCATATTATTATTAAGATTTGTTTATGCAGACCTTGTGATACGTTAGTTAAGCACTCTTGTAAGATTAAAGAAATTCCAGTTCAAAAACATGGAAACCCAAGATCTCACTCCCCTTTATTACTTTCCAGTTCAGCCAATTTAGGTGCTCTACTCAGATATGAAGTCATCCCACTCCTTCTGCCCCGCCAACTCTGCTTCTACTATCAAACCTCCGCCAAGCTCTTCACTGACAGCAACTCCCACTCCCCCCATCAATACCTTCACCAACATTCCCTCCTTCCATATCTCCATCACCTACACCACAGTCATCTCTCTCATCAGCTGATAAAGGCGAGTTGCAGGCAAAGCTCACAATGGAGTTTCATTTTGGGATGATAATGCTTCTGGCTCTTTAAACATTTGAAGAAGTTTCTTGTAGATTTCTTCTTAAAAAATAAAAATAAGTCCCATGCAATGTTTTCCCACTATTGACATAAGGCCTCAGCTAATCAAACACCATGGCCAATGTCACCAATTTCATTGGAACCAAAATCATCCTCCTCTTTTCAAGCAAAACAGAAAAATAGAATATCCCAATCTGTATATTAAAATTTTATCTCAGAATCTTAATCTATATGATTGTTTCACACCATTATATCACATTAGTCTATATATTTGTCTAGGGAAATGATCTGTACAAATGATTTAAAAGAGTTACACACGCTAACAAACAGGTGTATATCAGCATCCCATTCTAAAACATACTGATGAATGTATGCCAATCCTTACGCAGATAGTATCTAATTGAAAATGAACAGGCCTAGGTTTGGACAATTTAAAAATTACATAGATTACCAGATTTTCTTATTGTCATTTACAAGTGATCAGCAACAATCCATAGGAGTTTCCAGTCCCCCAACAATATCCATCATCTTCCTAATCCAGTTTTTCTGACTTAAACTACTGTAGTCAAGAAGAATGAAGGAAAATATAAATGAGCACTTTTTTGGGGCACAGGGAATGCAGACCCATAATTGAAGTCTGCCGCTTAAGCAACTGGGGGACGGAGAACATGATCCTGCGTGGTATCAACTGCAGCAGGTGGCATGAACTGTCACATGGCAACTCCTGGGTAACCCATGAAAGGCATCAATTTGTTGCCAGCAGCTTGGCCTTGAGCAGCAAATGCAGCCGGGATCACAGAAGGGTGAGGCAGAAAGCCTGGCTGAGGGTTCATGCCTTTGACTTGCTGCTCCAGCTTCTCTTTCTCTGCCTTTAGCCTCTGCTTCTCATCACGAAGCTCATTCTTCTCAGCCTACACAAATTAAGGGGAACTCAAAGCAAATGACCGGAGGAAAAGTTCAAGGTGTTGTCTTACCCAGTTTCATTGAAAATATCGGCAGTATGTGGGCCAATAGAAATGGAATGAGATTGGGAATAAGCAAGTGAACTTTCTCTCCAGAAGAGGGATGGTGCTAAACATGTATACGAAACAATATAGAGAGATTTTTTACAGGACTCCCATCATCCAAACAAATTAAGAAGAAAATAGTCAATTGTAACCTGAGCTCACCTTCAACTCTTTAATCTTCTCCTGCAGGTTCTCATTTGATTCCTTCAGCTTCTGGGATTCACTCCGTAACTGAGTCACAATTCGAACAGCATCACTCAATATAGCAGCCTTATCCATTTTGGGAAGCCTTCCAGGCTCCAGGATAGAACCCAATTCCAGAAACCTTTAAAGCATGCCAAAGTCAATATGAGCTTAGCTTGAACAGCTCAAGCTCAAATTGATTCAAGCTCGAGCAAACCTGAGCTTAGCTTGATTTATTAAAAAATTATTTTTAAATAAAAATAATAATATTTTTTATTTTTATATAGAAAAATATTAATTATATTATTTATTATTATTTTATATAATATTCAAGTCAAGCCGAGCTTGAACTAAGCCTCAATCGAGCCGAGCCGAATCAAACAGGCCTTGGCTCAAGCTCGGCTTGAACACATTTACGAGCTCCAAAAATCAGTTCGGCTCGGCTCGATCGAGCCTAATTTTCAAGCTCAAAATCGGCTTGATCAAGCCGAGTCGGGCCGAGCTTCGAGCTAGCTCTGTTTGAATACACCCCTAACTAAAGATGAGGGCTATGTCTATGGTGCCTTTTAATTTATCAATAAACAAGTGGATACATTAATCAAAAGAGAACTACAACGACAAAGATAACATACAAAAGAGAATTTACAATAGCGTAAACTCAATAGAAGAAAAAGAGCAAGAAACCAGCCCCCAAAGTTGAGAGGGCAAGAGCCTAAATGGAGTCAGAATTCAATCCAACACGGTTCCCAGATCCACTCCACCATTCCGAATGGAAGCCTATTCTAAGATCAATAACCCAACTCGCAATCGAATGCGAGAAAGAGAAGAGGAAGAGTTCTCAAACACTCTCCTATTCATTTCTTTCTAAATCGACCACGATATTGCCCCAGGTAGAACCGGCCATATTGCTCTCTGCGCATTATCCGCACTAACCAAAGATCAGCAAGATAAGAAGTTTTGAAATGAAGAAAGGAAGACCTAAACCATACCAACTAGGGAGAGAAAATACCCCCAGATCACACCCACAATAGGGCAGTGCAAAAGCAAATGGTCAATTGTCTCTTCAGCTTGGAGGCATATAAAACAACAATTAGTCATCCTCCACCCTCTATTCTTTAAGTGATCACAAGTAAGGATCTTATTCAAAGATGCATTCCATAGGAAGAAAGATACTTTGGATTGAATTCCTAGATTCCACACAAATCATGGGGAAAAGGTGTGTAAGGCTCTGACTCAAGTGATAGAAGAAGTGAACTCATTGAGAATCGACCACTGTTGCTTCTGGACTAAATTCTACAATCTCTGATCTAGGGGCTCATAGGGATAGACCCAAGACGCAACAAAAGACAACCCAAATCTCCGATTTTCCAATCATTCAAATCCCATCTCAACTTCGGACACCACACGAACCTATCATCCCGCAACTCAAAATACTCACTCGACACCAAACCAAACATATTTCCAAAATTGAAACTCTGACCCTCTACCCACCTTAAAACTAAACTTGAGCACAACAAGGTGAGCGATCACCATGATACCCTTCAACAGTTATACCCTGTAGGAACTCTTGACCTTTCACGGAACTCAACAAGAACACTCACCGTATTTTGCCACTATAACGGACCGCCATAAACTCTCTCTCTCCTCCCCGAAACGCTAAACTCATTTACCTAACACTAACAGAGCCTTATTCACCCGAATAAGCGGCTTCAAACTTAGACCCCCACCACTCTTAGGACGACAATAGTGGCCCTAAGTACTAAGTGATTCCTCAAGCTATCACCTCTACCATTCCAGAGGAATTCCCTCTGCAACTTCTCAAGAGAAGCGGCAACCGACCTAAGAATGGTAAATGTAGACATAAAATAAATGGGGAGGCTACTGAAGGTGCTCTTGATAAGAGTTAACTTACCTCTTTTAGATAAGAGCGAAGATTTTCACCCCGAAGTCGATTGGAAAATCTATCCAGAACCGGAGCCCAAACCAACTTGGATTTAAAACCCGCACCGAGAGCCATACCAAGATACACTGAAGATAGAGAACCCACTTGACACCCTATGCAGGTAGACAAACTCTCGACCTCCAAAACCTCCCCAACAACACAATCTCAGACTTGGCCAGATTAACCCTCAAATCTGAGACGGCCTCGAAGCATCTAAATAATACCCTAAGAGAGAACAAATTGCGATGTGAAGCACCGTAGAAGATGTGACCATTAGCAGTCACATTTGTTTTTTATGGAATAATTTGGGGATGACACTCCTTGGTTTTTGCAGCTGGTCACACTCATAAGCCTGATTTGATCCTTATGCACAAGCTTATTGCAGGAGAAGAGACCTCTTCATAGCCCTCAATTATAATATAACCAAGCTAAAATCTGTTATTGATTCTTCTATGATGACAGTAGGTTATTGTAGCTAGCGAGACCATGCTTATATGAAATTGATCTTAAGGAGAGATTTCACATGATTTTGTTTCATTTTAAATGCATCGGATTTTTTGGCAAAAATTTTGGAATTTTTCAGATGAAAAGAAACTGCTCCCTATATTTTCCATATGATTTTCCCTGAATTATTGAGGATGATTGGGGTTTAAGTATGGAAGCCTGTAAACCTCTTCTTCTCTTTTAAGACAAATAGAAATGCGCTAAACTCCAGGCTTCTCTTCATAAAAACAAAAGAGAGAGAGGGAGAGACTGCCTTCACAGCCTAAAATTTTAAAAATATATCTCATATGAGGCAAAAGTAAAAGCAATAAAGCCTTGCAAAAAATCAGTAACCACAACTCACAGGCACTGAAGTATACGTGGCAACAGGAATTACTCTTTTGACTAAGTCTAGCAGAAGAGATGGGAGGAGCTATGTATCGTTTTTGGGAGCCAATTTCCTTAAGGCCATCCAAATCCCCAAATGAGCCATCAATTTCCAAGCTAGGAGCAGATGGATCAGCCTCACACACAAGACTGTAAATGTTTAAATAGAACAATACAAATAAAGGAAATAAGTTGATATAGCTCATGAATGAAACAGGCCAGCCTGGTGGATGAATTATCTGACAAATGCAGATAAGATATAGTGCTTTTAAATCAATCCTCAATCTAAGTGAAAAGATAATCCAGGAACTTTAATAAATCTACTTTTCACCACAGGTCATGAACAAGATTGCTTCCAATGGATGCATGGTTATTGCATGACCTCAAGTGAAAAGGATTAACTATAACCTTCAGGAATTCAACAAACTTCTGCACAGTCCCAAAACCAGTTACTACATTTATAGCAAAACAATGTCCATCGAACATTGAACAATTTTAGGAAACTTCACGGCAATATTTTGTGACCAATAAGATGGTCTGCCTGCTACAGCCCTAGGTCTTGCACATTATTGAAAACATCCTAAGGTGGTGTTTGGTAACACTAATCTAAAAAATAGAGCTTATTTGAAAATTATGCTTAGTTGGACTTTGGATTGTTAAGTTGAAGGTTAATTGCATGTCTACATCTTAGAAGTTGAAATCTCTAAGATGTTGGCATGCAATTAACCTTCAACTTAACAATCTAAAGTCCAACTAAGCATAATTTTCAAATAAGCTCTACTTTTTAGATTATTGTTACCAAATGCCACCTAACTCCAATCTGATTGTTACATTCATATTTTCGAGAACCATTTATTTGCAAGGACACAAAAACACAACCCAGACCCTACAAAAATATTTGCAACTTTCAGAGACATGTGACTTTAAAATAAAGATCAAAGAACCACAATAACTTTAGGAATCACAAGCTCACTGGTAACCCTTAAAGGGAAATGTTGAATATATCCATCTAGACAAGAATCTCAGGAGCCAGGGAAAAAAAGTTAGCTTCCCCATCTAGGGATGATACAAATTCGTTAAAATTATTATGAATCAAAGCATCCTCCCAAAGGTACATTTCCACTGTTTGCATTTTGACAAACAATCATGAAATTTGTCCCATTTAAATATAATATCAGTGATGTGTTATTCTTCCTCTGGACAGCTGTTATTCTTCCTTAGGACAACTGTGCTGGACAAAAATTCTCACTCTGAACCATTTGAAGAGTAAAGGCTTGCTAATGTGTATTTTATATGGATGGCAAAGGAGGGATGGGTGGATCACCTTCTAGTCCATTGTCCTCTGATTAGCAAGATTCCAGGTCATTTCCTATCTCGTTTAGAGGTGCTATGGGTGTTTCCTGCTAGCTATAATATCCTAGTCTCCAGCTCGTTCTTGAGAGATGTTGAAGCCTACAAGAATCAAGGATTATAGGTTAAAGTAATTTGAATGAAAGAATTTGAGGTGGATTTGAATGAAGAAATTCATCTTCAAGCTCTATAATGAATAAAAAGTTTGATTTCAAAATATATTTAGAAGTCAAAACTGTTGATGGTAAAGTAGTTTGTTGAATAGAAACTGGTTGAGTATGAACTGTTTTAACAGTATGTCCAAATGTAGATGGGTTGTTTAATTTGATAGGTGGACCAAAACCAGAAGGTCTTTTTAGAGATTGGACAGTAAATGGGTTTTGTGATAAAGGAAAACCATATTGGGATGGATTGGGGTTTACAGAAATTGTCTATTAGAAGAAACTTGTGTTTTGGTTTTTTGTGGGCTTGGTGTTGAAGGACCAGATCCTTTTGATGGATTTAAAGGGGTAGTTTGAATATAAGCATCAATGATTATTGGTTTGATTCTATCTTTAGGCTTGAGAACATTCATGATGCTCATGAATCTTGTGACTTGTTTTGCAGGAACTAACGAGAAAGACAGTCAGGAAGACAATTATTTTCTCCTTTAATATATTCAATTTTAAAATAAAAAATAGAAAGTAGTGTTTGCCATCGAGTAAATAAGTGTTTTGAAAGCTCATTTTTAACATCTTTCTGTAAAATATCTTTTGCAGCTTTACAATCAATTCTAATTAAAAATGTTTGATTTAAAAGATCAATTTGAAATTTTTTAATGCATTAAACTAATGCAAGAAGTTCTTCTTTCACAGTTAAATATTTTTGTTGATTACTGGACCATGTTCCAGATGTATATCTAACAAGTTCTTGATTTTCTAAATCCTGTTTAAGTATTTCATCAAGAAATTTATCAGTAAATTTTAATGTTCTTTCTATAGGAACAAGAGTTCTATATTCAATTTAATGTCCTAAAAATCTTACTTTAGTTTGAAATAATTTCATTTTGGAAGAGGAAAGAACTGAACCATTATTTTGAATTATTTTATAAAACATATGTAAATGTTTCCAATGTTGAGAAATAGAGTTTGAATAAATTAGAACATCATCAATATAAACGATAGTGAAATCGAAAAAATGAGTAAAAATGTCATTCATCATATTTTGAAATTCAGAATAAGCATTTTTAAATCCAAAAGATATTACATTTCATTTATAATGTTCAAATGAAACTGTACAAGCAGTTTTATAGCGATCTTCTTCTTTAATTTGAATTTGCCAAAAACCTGATTTTAAGTCAAATTTAGACAATATAATAGCATTATTTAATCTATTTAAAAGATCTTTTTGATTTGAAATAGAATATCTAATCTACTGTAAAGCTGTATTTAAAGTTTTATAATTAATAACTAATATAAGTGTTCCTCATTCAATTTCAGCACTATTATTAACATAAAAGGCAGGACAACTCAAAGGCGAGTAATTTGACCTAATAAGTTTTTTATCTAGTAGTGATTTGATTTCAATTTTACAATAATTTAATAATTCATGATTCATTTGAATTGGTGTAGCTTTTATAGGGATATTTTGTTTAATAAAATATTTTTTATAAGGTAAAGAGACTTGATATGTTTTACAATACCAAAAGCATTTAGAATATCACTACATACAGTTTGTAATTTTTATTGAAATTAATAAATTTTATTTTAAAATTCTGGATCTGTTAATTATTTTATATGTTGAATTTTAATTTCTTGTTTTAAATACATAATTTTTTTTTATTTTTGATTAATTAAATTGATTGAATAAGAAGAAAAATTATTTAAAAGATTAATTTTCTTTTCTTTTGGAGAAGTAATAAATTCAAAAATTATTTTTTTGCTTAATATTGTTGATGTAATTCCTTTGTTTGTTACCACAAAAGGTTGTATAAAAGTTAAAAAAAAGAGTACTAAGAATTAATCATTGGGTGAGATTTTTAACAAGTATAAAATTTATATTAATACAAATACATTGAATACAAATTTGTGCATTTGATAATTTATATTGAATTTCTATTTGAGAACCACTAGCTGTGCTAACTGTTTCAGTTGTTTTTTCAAAAAAGATTGTCGGAATTATTCATTCATTTATACAATTTAAATCAGCACTAGAATGATCAATCAGGGAGATTATAGATAAATTAAAAGAGTGATTTATAACAAGTGTAACTACAACTTATCATTTTTGAAAATTCATTTTAGTAATTAATTCAATATAATTTGAATTATTATTAGACTCATTTGTATATTGAATTTGATTATAATTTTTAATTTGTAAAATCAATTTATCAGTTTGTAATGTTTTAATTTCTGATTTAAGATAAGAAACTTTTTGTTGAAGATTTTGCATTGTTGCTGATTTAATAAATTTTGAATTTAAAATTTCATATTTATCTAAATCTCTTTGTAGGAAAGAAGGTTAAGATAAACTATTAAATTTTTAAAAATTTTGAAGTTGAATTAAGTATTTATAATTTTGTTGGGGATCAGTGATCTAATCAGCATACTTTAGAAAGTTAATATTATTAATATCATTATTTTGTTGAATCATATTAATTTGTTTAGATTTTTATAAATTTGATTTTGTTGATCATTTCTCAAAATATTATTAATTTTGTATAAGATTATTAGATTATTTATTTCAAAAATATATTTATTAGAAGTTCGGAAAGAAAAAAATTTGATTTTTCTTTTATAATAGTTTTAGTATATCTTTTCTTATTTTTATAATAGTTATAATATTTATGTCATTTTTTATTTTGACAATAATATTTTGATTGATAGACTTGTAAATTTTTGGTTTTTGATGTATAAATTAAAACTTGATTAATTTGAGTTGTTAATATTTTTAATAAAATATGTAAATCATTATGAATTTGATCGTTATAATTAGTTAAATTCTATTGAAACATTTTATTATTACTAAGTAAAATTTTATTAGAAGTAAAAGAAAATGAAGATAAAGATATGATGTAACATATAGTAATTTATAAGTATCTAATATACTTGTTGCAGAATATGGTATATGTTTATAGGTATCTATCTGTGTTATAAAAAATCCATCATTAAGTTTTTTTAACTCTTTTGTAGCTATAGTAGGTTCTATAGACTCTTCTTTAAACTCTTTTGTCACTATAGTAGGTTCTATAATCTCTTTTATAGTTATAGTGGGTTTGTCGCAACCCAAAACTCACCCTAGGAGTTAGAGTGAATCTTTGACGACTTATCATGACTTACATGACCTGCTTGACAAACCATCCTGCAAAACACATGGAGCATATACGATAGAGGACACAATAGCGGAAGTATAAACTAATCATGACACAGCAGAAGTCTAACAAAACCTTTAGGTATATACATGAAATCCAAGTTTGTACAAAAGGGAAAACAAAAGAAAGTGCGGACATGCCCGCCAAAATACATGAATATAAATCTCTCAAGCTCACCCCACTCTCACTTAGAATCCACTACCTAGTAGTAGTCCTCTACATAAGGTTCCTCCATAGGGGCCTCCTCAACGTACTCCTCTTCCTCCCATGGACCGGGAGCACAGATGTCAAAAGGAGCGGGCGCTCCACTAACACCTGTCGACATTAAAAGTATGGCTGAGCATGGAATACTCTGCGGGTACCAAATACTAACCAACAGTCATAGCATAATAATAACATAAATAAGCAGGAAGCAGTTCATATAATTGACAAGAAAAGTAAACAGTTGATAGATCATGCTTGCATCATATCAAAGTCGGAAAACCCTTGAAAACGTCGTGTACTTGACTTGACTTGAAATACTCATTTCGTGCTTAAAAACTTGTCTCGTCATATTCTGTTTTGTTGATCTTGTCGAGTCGTGCTTGTCTTGTCATGTGTGTCATGTCTTGCTTGTCTTGTTATGTTATGCATGTCATGTCATGTTCTTGCTTGTGATCATGCTTGCTTGCTTGGAAACTAAATATGCTCATGCTACTTGTGAGGGTGGGTGGTTTAGAACCTCTTCTTCCTAAATGAGATACAACTTGTGAGGGAGGGCAAACCCCTCTTTAGCAAAAATGCATTGAAAGTAAATATGCATGCTTGGAGTATTCTTATTCTTGTCAAAAAATGAGGCAAAACATATCGTAAGATATGCCCTACCTCTATTTACCAACTCTTACGTTTGGTCTTGTCATGGTGTTCATGAATCGAGAATAAAACCTTTGGTTTGGAAAACACCGATAAATCATGTCATGCATGTCGTGCTCGTGAAGTCGTGTACATACTTTAGCTTGAAAATAAACGTAACATGGAATTTCGTAGTATACAATTCATTTCAATAAGCATTCATTTACCACATGCCGTTCTAGAAAGCAAGGTAACACACTAACATAAAATCCTAGAAATTTCCACATGCTTAAGGTCATTCTTTTCTTAATTTAGGATTCATTCTCTTCACCTTGACATTTCATCAAACATATAGTATGTACATTATGGTTAGAGCTTATATCTTGATTTTCTAAATGGATTAATGTTCACAACACACATGTGTGTTCATTATTGATACAATGTCCTTCTCATTTCATTTATCATAAATATACACACGGCATTCATCGCCCAGCATCCATTCTCCATACTTCATCCCCTCACATTTGTATGCTTAGAAATTTAGGAAAAAACCAAGAAAAGAAAAGAAGAATATGAACTAGGAGGGTAGCATAGAGTACCGACCTTGAAAAATATGAGGAAGAAACCTCCAAACATGCGTGGAGTTGCTGACGAGCTTGGAGAATGCATTCCTCACATGTCTTGCCTTGGATTTGAAGAATTCAAGCCTTTAGAGTGATCTTGGGTTCTCAAACCATTGATTTCTTCTCAAGTGGAAAACCCTAGATTAGAAATCTCATTTCTCTTCTCTCACTCTCTCTAAACTGCTGCTAAGTATGGTGTGTGGGAACCCAAGGCTCGAGCAAGCCTTTATAGGCAAGGGTGTAACACCCAAAAGATGAAAAAGCCCTTAATAAAAATTTACAAAAACGTGAAAGACCGAGCGATCGGTGGTTAGGACCGAGCGATTGGTCGCTTACCGAGTGATTAGTCAAAAACACCCTCTCTGAAAAAATTTCTCATACAAATTAGTACACTAGTCAATAGATACCGATCGATCGGATGTGGACCGATCGATCGCTACTCTAGACCGAGCGATCGGTGCTCTGCAAATTTTGACACTGAATCTATTTTTTACTCAATCCATTACTTGGACTTATCCCACTTCCATTCTAACCTTTTCTAGACATGACTAAGGCCTTTCTAAGACTCTGACATATTAATAAATATTTTATTTAATTATTTTATAATACAAATGTGAAATTCTCAAAGGTTCTGTTACAACTTAATTTAATCCAAATTAATGGACATAAAATCAAGAGTAAAAATAATATACTTGCAAGTGCACAAGTGACACAGTTGATGTATCTGGTGAGCACAGGGTCGAATCCACAGGGATTGACTATTGTGCAACAAGAATTAAGGAAACGAAATTTAAAGAGAAGAGAGATTTAAAATCGGTTTTCCACTCAATGAGAATGGAGCAAAAATCACTGATAACTGTAAAGCAATAAAAAAAAGGTCTAAGGTTTCAGGAAAATCCACCTATCCCTCCTTATGCTTAGATTTGGATGAAAACACATCTAGAATTAAATAAAGATTTAATCTAGATGGAAAATTATACGATAAAACCACTGACCATTAAATTCAATTGAATAATTAGATAAATAAAAAATCACTTTGTATCCAACTCACAGGGGATCCAAGCATTCCATATATCAATAGATCATATGAAATCAAAGAACATATAGAGAGGAACAATTAACCAAACTAAGAAAATTATTCAAATAAAATAAATAATCAAACCATCCACATCGTCCACATAAATTGGAAAAAGGTTTCAAATCCCTAACCTTAGAAGGGTGTTTAGCCAACCATGTTTGGAGTTGTCATCCTCCTTAATGGTTTTCCAAACACTACAATAAAATAACTCCAAAAGAAGAAGAGAGAAAAGAGAATGAGAAAAGATCAGAGAGAGTCCCAAAAGTCTCTCACTTTAGGTTTATATCGACTAAAGGGAAGAAGAGAAGGGAAAAAAACCAAAAGAGAAACTTCTAATTCTAAAATTCCAACCAAAATTACACTTCCCTCCACTTGATGACATGTTTTGACCCCTTAAACTTCTGAATTAGGAGATCTTCGTGAAATACAATTTTGTTCCTCTTTAAGTCTTCTTTCCAAAACATCAAACCTTGCCTTAATCCAAATTTTGAGTCAAAAGTTATGTCTAAATTAGTAAGTACTGTCCAGATTAGGCGGGAATCCGGGAAATCCTCATTCTTTGTTTGGGATTGGTTGCTAAATAATAGCACTCCTCTAGCCATCTACGAAATTTCTTACTTTTCTTGTAGATTTAGTTGACCTCCATTAAGCTCCTTGCTTGAATTCCAAAATCCACCCAAAATAAAGAGTTCTTGTGACCAAAATAGGCTTTCTCCTTTTTTCTGAAATAGAAACATCAATATAGCACACTTCTTCTTTCTAATTCAAGAGAGTTCCACCCTTTTTATGCCAAAATCATATTAATCCATATCTTCCTAAGATTCTCCAGCCATGTTGTAGAATCTTTCTATACTTGGTCTTGGGCTTTGCTCTTGGGCTTTGACTCTTTGACTTTGACTCTTTTAGATCTTTGAGTTGAACATGGGCTATTTGAAACTTTGGACTTCTTGAATCTCGAGAGTAGTTTGGGGTTAGGATTCCTACAAAATAAATACACGTAATAAGTCTCTCTTAATAATATTTTGCATGCGGCCTTCCAAGACATGTATGAATACATGCAAATGTATCATGAAAATTAAGAGAAAGAGGACAACGCAATGGTGAGGAGAGAATACACCACTTTACGTATAAAAATGAAGATATAAACCAAAGAAGTATGATAATGCTTATTTAAATGAGGATAATTAAGCAAAATTAAGCATTTATCAACACCCCCCAACCAGCATTTTGCTAGTCCTCGAGCAAAAAAAAATGTGAAGAAGCAATATTAAAATATCATCATTTCAATTCTATGAGACAATCAGAAAACTTTCATTATGCATGACAACCAAGAAATTTTGAAAGAATCTCAGTTCATCTCTCAGTAGCATCACCCATCTGTGACAATGATTTCAACTCAGATTTAAGAGGCAGAATATAGTCAATCAATTAATCAAGATAATAACTATAAAGCATGACTAACAATCCTCCTTTTCAAAACAGATTTATCTTTTCAAAACAATTGAAGAAGAACAAAAATTACTCATAATAAACTTCTTCATGTTGCACATTCTAATCAAGGCATCAAATTTAGGATTATTAGGACACTGGTTTTCATTATATTTCAGCCATATATTCCAACATTCTAAATAAAGTCCAAATCACTAAGTCACCATTTAGAAAATTTTGAGTGCATGTGCAATCTGACAAATATCCAAAGTATCGATTTCCTTAAGCAGAGCCAACTTTTTAATCACCACAAAATGGTCGGGTTAGCCTAAAGATCTGATTCAAAACTAAGCTAATCTGTCCAGGATCACGAAAGTTGTGGATATTCACCTTAATACCTCATGAGCTTTATCTGTGATATTCCAGTTTATTCGCTATTTTACAATGACGGCTTTCACCCAACTTGTTTTAACAAGGTCATAGCAAAACAAACTGATATTTCAACATTGAGAGCACATTTTCAAATGTCCATATCCTTTTTCTTTCTTTCTTTCTCTTCGTTTTTTTTTCCTTTTTTTTTTTTTTTTTTTTCAAAGACCTGACAAGAGGTAGCCCTTTTCAAAGTACTTGGTCAAATTCACTGGTTTCTTTCCATGACTTCATCATAACCCAGTTCTATTTTTCTTCTTACCAGCAAACCAAGTGAACAAGATAGTCATAGTTCATCAGACTTGGTTTCTCCCTACATTCCAGACAATTATCAAGTCAACAACTACCAAATTCAACCTAGCTCCAGATATTGAGTCAGATGTGTAGTGAAAGTTCAAAAATTCAGCAATTTATAATTTTCACTAACTGAGAATTAGTAACAAAGACTTTTCATTTTAAACAGCTGGAATTGAGCTCCTTAAAGATTTTCACCGTGTGCCTTTATAATCCAAAATTCCATAGCTCAATAGATAAAAGGCAAGGAAGAAATAGACAGTAGCCAGGACAAAAACACAATTTATTTATTTTTTTTAAAAAAATTTTTTGTAAAGGAGGAATGTGATGGTCTACTATTAGCAGAGATTATCCCAACAATAAAGCACAGATCTACACCCCCCAACCTAAATCGAACATTGTCCTCAATGTTTCAAATAGAGATTTATATGAAATATAACATTGAGAGATCAAAAAGAGATAGAGGGTATGAAACACCATAGGGATATGAACTAATCAATCAAAGCAAGTAAAAAAAACAAAAATGCATAGTATACACAGAAGTTCTCCTCAAGGGAGAGAAATGATCAATCAGGATAAACGGGATCTTCCAGAGTTGTGGACTCAACATCTGGGGTGAAATTCTCCAAAAACGGTTTCAATCGTTGACCATTGACTTTAAAAACATTACCGTTTTCAGGATTCTCAATCTCGACAGTTCCATAAGGGTAAACAGTTTTCACAATGAAAGGGCCGGTCCTACGAGATCGAAGCTTACCAGAAAATAGATGCAAACGAGAATTATACAAAAGAACTTTTTGAGAAGGCTCTAAATATTTTCGAAGAATATGCTTATCATGAAAAACCATCATTCTTTCCTTATAAATTTTTGCACTCTCGTAAGCATCATTTCGAATTTCGTCCAACTCATCCAGTTGAAGTTTGCGAAGCGAGCCTGCTTTCTCCAAATCAAAATTGAGTGTCTTTATCGCCCAGTAAGCCTTGTGTTCCAATTCAACAGACAAGTGACAAGCTCTTCCAAAGACAATTCGATATGGAGACATTCCAATCGGGGTTTTGAAAGCTGTACGGTAAGCCCATAGCGCATCGGTTAGTCGTAATGACCAATCCTTACGGTCTGGATTTACAGTTTTTTGTAAAATATGTTTAATCTCCCGATTGGATATCTCCACTTGTCAACTTGTTTGTGGGTGATAAAGGGTAGAAACTTTATGGGTTATCCTATATTTTTTCATCAAGGCCTCAAAAGGCCGATTACAGAAGTGTGTACCCCCATCACTGATAATAGCTCGAGGTGTTCCAAACCTTGATAAAACATTTTCTTTTAAAAATCGCAAGACCGTTTTGTGGTCATTGGTTTTGCTTGGAACAGCTTCGATCCATTTTGACACATAATCAACGGCTACTAAGATATAAAGATACCCAAAAGAAGGAGGGAATGGTCCCATGAAATCGATGCCCCAACAGTCAAAGACTTCAATAATCAAAATTGGGTTGAGAGGCATCATATTCCGACGGGAGATTCCTTTTAATTTTTGGTAACGCTCGTATGCTTTGCAAAACTCATGAGTGTCCTTAAAAAGAGTGGGCCAATAAAAAACCGCATTGCAGAATTTTTGCGGTAGTCTTTTTGGCCGAAAAATGACCACCACATGCTTCAGATTGACAAAATGAGATGACATTCAGGTGTTCAGAATCAGGCACACATCTCCTTATAATTTGATCAGAACAATATTTAAACAGATAACGATCATCCCAGAAAAATCTACGTATCTCGATCAAAAATTTCTTTTTATCTTGTTGTTTCCAATGAATAGGAAGGTTACCTGTAACAAGATAATTCGCAATATCCGCAAACCAAGGTAATTGGGAGACAGCAAAAAGTTGCTCATCGGGAAACGTGTCTTTGATCGGCATTGTCTCTAAGGAATCAGAGAGCACAAGACGGGATAAATGATCAGCCACTACATTTTCTACTCCTTTTTTATCTTTAATTTCTAAGTCAAATTCCTGGAGTAGAAGGATCCACCTAAGGAGTCTTGGTTTAGCATCCTTCTTAGAAAGAAGGTACTTTAAAGCTGCATGGTCAGTGAATATAATAATTCGAGATCCAATTAAGTAAGATCGGAACTTGTCAAGTGCAAAGACTACGGTTAGGAGTTCTTTTTCGGTAATAGAATAGTTCATCTGAGCACTGTTCAAGGTCCTACTTGCATAGTAAATGACACAAGGCTTCTTATCCTTGCGTTGCCCTAGCACGGCCCCAACCGCATAATCACTAGCATCACACATGATTTCAAACGGTAAACTCCAATCAGGTGGTTGCATTATAGGAGCAGAAGTCAACATGCCTTTCAGCTTTGCAAAAGCTTCCTGGCATGCCTTAGTCCACTCGAAGGAGTTTTCCTTTGATAGAAGGTTACACACTGGTCTAGATATTGCACTAAAGTCTTTAATAAACCTTCTGTAAAATCCTGCATGACCTAGAAAAGATCTAATGTCCTTAATGGTCTTTGGGGTGGGCAAATTGGCTATCAAATCAATTTTGGCTTTATCCACTTCGATTCCTTGGGAGGAGACAATGTGGCCAAGTACGATCCCTTTAGAGACCATAAAATGACACTTCTCTCAATTCAGAATGAGGTTTTTCTCCTCACATCTAACCAAAAAATTCTTTAAATGAAACAGACAATCATCAAAAGAATCACCAAACACAGAAAAATCATCCATAAACACTTCAAGAAAACGCTCTACATATCGCTAAATATACTCAACATGCATCTTTGGAATGTGGCAGGAGCATTACACAACCCAAATGGCATCCTTCGATAAGCAAAAGTGCCGAATGGACATGTAAAAGTGGTCTTTTCTTGATCCTCAGGTGCAATTTCTATCTGATTATAACCGGAGTACCCATCTAGGAAACAATAAAATTTATGACCAGCTACTCTTTCTAAAATTTAGTCCATGAAGGGCAACGGGAAATGGTCTTTCCTAGTCACTGAGTTCAACTTCCTATAGTCAATGCACACTCGCCAACCAGTTGTGACTCTAGTTGGGATTAATTCATCATTAGCATTCTTGACTACAGTTATACCGGATTTCTTAGGTACCACTTGGGTAGGACTTACCCACTGACTATCAGAAATAGGGTATATGATCCCTACATCCAAAAGTTTTAGGACTTCTGCTCTAACCACATCTTTCATGTTGGGATTCAGCCTGCGCTGCATCTCTCTAGAGGGTTTAGCATTATCCTCCAAATATATCCTATGAGTACAAATTAAGGGACTGATTCCCTTAATATCAGCTATGGTCCACCCTATTGCACCTTTGTGTTCTCTAAGAACATAAATTAATTTTTCTTCCTAAGTCTCATTCAATTGTGAAGAGATGACCACTGGAAATGTCTCTGCTTGTCCCAAAAATGCATATTTGAGATCAGCTGGCAAAGGTTTCAACTCAAGCTTTGGTGTTTGGATACTTGACGGGAGGGGTAGGGTATCGCGAGGTGGCAATTCCTCAAAACGTGATCTCCACTTGTTAGTATCCAACACCGGAACAGATTCCAACAAAGAGTTTACATAATTAATTAAAATGTCCTCATTAAAATCATTAAAATGTGCCAAACAAGCTTCTAGAGGATCAGAAAAAGAAGATTGAAGAAATTGGTCTTTCACAAGAGTTTCAATCAAGTTTACTCCATGCACATCATCATCATCATCCCCAGGTTGTTTGCAGATATTAAAAATTTTTAATTCCAAAGTCATATTGCCAAACGAGAGTTTCATGACACCATTCCTACAATTGATCAAAGCATTGGAGGTTGCAAGGAATGGGCGGCCTAAAATAACAGGAATTTGAGTGCATGCATTCAACACAGGTTGTGTGTCCAAGACAATAAAATCAACAGGAAAGTAAAATTTGTCTACTTGGACTAACACATCCTCAACTACCCCTCTCGGTATTTTCACTGAACGGTCAGCGAGTTGGAGTGTTACCTTAGTGGGCTTTAGCTCACCAAGACCCAACTGCTCATACACCGAGTAGGGTAAGAGGTTAACACTAGCCCCAAGGTCAAGCAAAGCTTGCTCTATCCTGAAGTTCCCAATAATACAAGAAATTGTTGGGCATCCTGGATCTTTGTATTTGGGTGGGGTATTATGTTGAATGATTGCACTCACTTGTTCTGTTAAGAAAGCTTTCTTTTGTACATTAAGCCTACGCTTGACTGTACATACATCTTTTAAGAATTTGGCATATGATGGAATTTGTTTGATAGCGTCTAACAAGGGGATGTTGATCTTTACCTGTTTGAAGATTTCTAATATATCAGCATTATGGACTAACTTTTGAGGAGGTTGTAACCTTTGGGGAAAAAGAGCAGGTATCGGACATTGCAAAACCATATCAGATTTGGACTTAACAAGTTCATCATCACTCTTTGATTTTAAAGATTCCTCAGGTTTGTGAACCTTCTTTGGAATATCTTTATCAATTATTTTTCCATTTCGTAGAGTGGTGATGAACTTGATATGTTCCTCTTGGGAATCTGAAGAATTTGAATTACTTACCTCAAATTGACCTTTAGGATTTGGTTGAGGTTGAGCAGGAAATTTGCCCTTTTCTTGAAAGCTCAACGAAGAGGTCAACTCTTTGACAGAATTCTTCAGATCATTGATAGCTTGCATTGTCTGATTATTAATGTTTGTTTGACCTTGCATGAATTGTTGCAACGTCTCCTCAAGGGTCTTCTTATGTGGAGGCACATAAGGAGTATGAGTGGAAGGCCCCTGAGGAGGGTTGTTTGCTGTAGGACCATTTTTTCAACTAAAGTTGGAATGGTTCCTCCAACCAGGATTGTAAGTTTCCGAGTAGGGAGAAGAAAAAGGCCTTTTATAGTTGTTCATGACATTTGCTTGATCATGTAACACCTCTTGAAAAGCTGGGATTGTTGGACAATCCTGAGTTCGGTGTACATTAGTCTCGCATATGCCACAAACATCTTCCACTTTTTCAGTGGCCTTAATTGAGTTTACTTTCATAAGTTTCATGGCTTCTACTTTTCTGGTCAAACTGGCTATTTTGGCATTCACATCATTATTCTCTTCTTTCAGGAGGTACATACCTCCCTTAGTCATGGCATTAGGCTTGGTCTTATCTGACCTATCAAATCTATCAGTGTTATCCCAAGATTGGGTATTTTCAGCTAATTGGTCAAAATAATCCCAAGCCTCTTCGGGATCTTTATTTAGAAACTCCCCATCGCACATCGTCTCTACAAACTGGCGCATTTGAGAGGTTAAACCTTCATAGAAGAAACTAACGGTGCGCCATGTCTCGTAGCCATGATGGGGGCAAGTCAACAATAATTCTTTGAAACGTTCCCAACATTGGAAAAAAGTTTCATTCTCCTTTTGGGAGAAATTCATGATGTTCCTCCTAAGAGTACTAGTCTTATGGGTAGGGAAGAATTTTTTTAGAAACTCCCTGGTCAGTTCTTGCCATGTGCCAATGGATCTTGGCTTTAGAGAATTTAGCCAATTTTTGGCCTTCTCTTTTAAAGAGAAAGGGAACAATTTTAACCTAACCACATCATCACTAACATTTTGATTGCGTAAGGTTGCACAAACCTCATCAAATTCTTTCAAGTGTAGGTAAGGACTTTCTGAGTCTAAGCCATGAAACTTAGGAAGTAATTGAATCACTCCCGATTTTAAGTCAAAAGTATTTGCATTAATGGGAAAAATCATACAAGACGGAGAACTCGTCCTTGTTGGTTGCAAATATTCACGCAAGGTCAGCATTGGTGGATTATTATGAACTCCATTATCCCCCTGATCACTTTCATTGTTAGTCATAGTGTCTAATGAATAAGAATGATCAGAATCTTCAAACAAGTTATTAGACAAGTCTTCAATTTCAAAGTCTGTTCTCCTCAAGCGGCTTGTGTGATCTCGATTCCACGTGATCATACAAATGAGAGAACTCAAAGGGAAAGTCAGGGATTCAAACAAGAATGCATGCACCTCCTATAAGTCTTCTATACGAACAAGCTAGCTAAAGGGGCGACAGACGAGGCACGTATACAGAGTATACGCCGAGCTTCCCCACTAGGTTGTAAGTTGACGGTAGATGTAAGATAAGTAGGAGAATAACGAGAGTGAAGGAGTGAGTTTACCAGAAGTGAAGAAATTCCTGAACTTAGGCAAAGCAATGTCTGTTTCCAAGTAGGCAAGCAATAGATGTACCTGTTTTACACGAGCAATATCAATCCGCTTAATTACCTACCGTGGGAGGGTGCACGGAATTCCAACCTTCCACCTATTTTATATAATCTCTTCAAGTAAGTTAATTGACTTCCTACCGTGGGAGGGTGCACGGAATTATAACCTTCCACTAAAAATAAAAATTCAGATTTTTTTTTTTTTTCAATCAAGTTAAAAAGCAAAAAAAAATAGAAGTTAGAAGTTAAGAGTTAGAAGTTAGAAGCAAGAAAGTAAAAGTTAGCAGTTAGCAGTTAGAAGTTAGAAGTTAGAAGCAAGAAAGTAAAAGTTAGCAGTTAGCAGTTAGAAGTTAGGAGCAAGAAAGTAAAAGTTAGATGTCAGGTGCAGAAAGTAAAAGTTAGGAGTTAGAATTAGAGGGAATGGGGAATGGGAGAATTTCGTAACCCGTGTTCTCGTCACACGTTGCAATCCCCGGCAACGGCGCCAAAAACTTGTTACAACTTAATTTAATCCAAATTAATGGACATAAAATCAAGAGTAAAAATAATATACTTGCAAGTGCACAAGTGACACAGTTGATGTATCTGGTAAGCTCATGGTCGAATCCACAGGGATTGACTATTGTGCAACAAGAATTAAGGAAACGAAATCTAAAGAGAAGAGAGATTTAAAGTCGGTTTTCCACTCAATGAGAATGGAGCAAAAATCACTGATAACTGTAAAGCAATGAAAAAGAGGTCTAAGGTTTCAGGAAAATCCACATATCCCTCCTTATGCTTAGATTTGGATGAAAACACATCTAGAATTACATAAAGATTTAATCTAGATGGAAAATTATACGATAAAACCACTGACCATTAAATTCAATTGAATAATTAGATAAATAAAAAATCACTTTGTATCCAACTCACAGGGGATCCAAGCATTTCATATATCAATAGATCATATGAAATCAAAGAACATATAGAGAGGAACAATTAACCAAACTAAGAAAATTATTCAATTAAAATAAATAATCAAACCATCCACATCGTCCACATAAATTGGAAAAATGTTTCAAATCCCTAACCTTAGAAAGGTGTTTAGCCAACCATGTTTGGAGTTGTCATCCTCCTTAATGGTTTTCCAAACACTACAATAAAATAACTCCAAAAGAAGAAGAGAGAAAAAAGAATGAGAAAAGATCAGAGAGAGTCCCAAAAGTCTCTCACTTTAGGTTTATATTGACTAAAGAGAAGAAGAGAAGGGAAAAAAACCAAAAGAGAAACTTCTAATTCCAAAATTCCAACCAAAATTGCACTTCCCTCCACTTGATGACATGTTTTGACCCCTTAAACGTTTGAATTAGGAGATCTTCATGAAATACAATTTTGTTCCCCTTTAAGTCTTCTTTCCACAACATCAAACCTGGCCTTAATCCAAATTTTGAGTCAAAAGTTATGTCCAAATTAGTAATTACTGTCTAGATTAGGCGGGAATCCGGGAAATCCTCATTCTTTGTTTGGGATTGGTTGCTAAATAATAACACTCCTCTAGCCATCCACGAAATTTCTTACTTTTCTTGTAGATTTAGTTGACCTCCATTAAGCTCCTTGCTTGAATTCCAAAATCCACCCAAAATAAAGAGTTCTTGTGACCAAAATAGGCTTTCTCCTTTTTTCTGAAATAGAAACATCAATATAGCACACTTCTTCTTTCTAATTCAAGAGAGTTCCACCATTTTTATGCCAAAATCATATTAATCCATATCTTCCTAAGATTCTCCAGCCATGTTGTAGAATCTTTCTATACTTGGTCTTGGGCTTTGCTCTTGGGCTTTGACTCTTTGACTTTGACTCTTTTAGATCTTTGAGTTGAACATGGGCTATTTGAAACTTTGGACTTCTTGAATCTCGAGAGTAGTCTGGGATTAGGATTCCTACAAAAAATAAATACACGTAATAAGTCTCTCTTAATAATATTTTGCATGCGGCCTTCCAAGACATGTATGAATACATGCAAATGTATCATGAAAATTAAGAGAAAGAGGACAACGCAATGGTGAGGAGAGAATACATCACTTTACGTGTAAAAATGAAGATATAAACCAAAGAAGTATGATAATGCTTATTTAAATGGGGATAATTAAGCAAAATTAAGCACTTATCAGGTTCTAATTTCTCATTTCATGAAAATTGGAGATTACAACGCATCATGCCTTGACAAGCATTTCAAAACATATACAAAAGTTCCGGGGTTCTACAGGGTTATATAGATTCTTTAGATTTTTTTACTAAAGTATCGATAGTACGAAGAAAACTACATTCATTATTTATAACATTATCTATTATTTTATTAGTTTGCAAAGTTAAAGAAGAACTACTGCATGCAATTGTTTCTTTTTTTAGTTGAGTTGTAGTAAATTTATGCAAAATGTTAGAAGAAACTTCGGATAAATTTTTTTAATTTTAGAATTAATGATTGAAATAGAGAATGAGTAAAAAATATTATTATTAGAAGCATATAATTCAAACCAAGTAAAAAATAAAACTTGTTTTTAAATATTATTTAAAAAATTTATAATATAGTTGCAAATAGTCTTGTGTTTATTTTTTAATAAATGTCTTAAAATACCATTCTCGTTGGTCTTTATTATCAAGAGATATAAAATTAGCAATTAGATAAGGTTTATTTATAATAAAAGTATTTGTTTGTGATGATTTTGGTAAAAAAAGTGAAGTGATTTTAGGAATATGGAATTTTGAAGAAATATTAGAAGAAAGATGAAGATAATTATTATTATTTAGATTATTGGAGTTTGAAATAATTTGATTATTATTTTTAAGATGTTCAAAACTTGCAATAATAGAATTTGGATTAAAACTATTATTATTCTTATAATATTGTAATTATTATTATAATCATATTCTAAATTATTACTATTATGATAATAATAGTTATTATTATAGTCATAGTCAAAATCATCAGCATTGTTTGTATAATTGCTATGGTTGTAGTCAAAATTATCATGATGTGCATAATTACTACTATTATGTTCTTTAGCAAAAATAGAAGAGTGGTGTGGAAAGTTAGAAAAATGAGTTATGAACTCAGATCTAAATAGATAATTTGTCTTGTACCTGAGAGTCTCCTACAGTTCAAGGAATCACACTATCCGTAAACCAACGGATTCACTGCCTCTTTAGGTCTTACTACCGGGACGCAAATCGCAAAGTGACTTTAACAGGAGCAAAGTGACTTTAATAGTCGGGTATCCTAGGTTGGGACGAACACATTATTCTTCACCATGACTCCTAGACTAATTTATTAGTTTGACACGCACAAAATTTAATACTATTAATTCTGAAAATATAATTTAAACAAACTTTAAAACATGTAAAGATATGTAAGAAAAACAGTTTGATATATGAAATAAAAACTTACAAAAATATACTTACAAAGGGAAGAGGGAGAGTACAGTGCAACAGAAAGAAATACAAGAAAGAAAAGACTAAATATTTGAGCTAACTCTCAGACTAATTCTAACTCTTGTCCTTAAAATGTGATAAGATGCTTCATTTTATAGAACATAAGAAGCATTCTCGAAACAAACTAAGTTTCATAAACTTTGAAATTCAGATGTGCTTTGAAATAGCTTTGAAATCTGAAACTATTTTCGGTGCGAGAATCATCATCCTTTATCAGTTTGTCCTCTTTACTTTAGTAAGAAATGACTTCAACGTAGTATGAAGTATCATAAATGACCTCTCTACTAAAGTTATCATTTTCCAATTTTCTCATATATGAATTTGTCCCTCATTTTTAAATGAAGTCAAATCCCCTAGGGGTGACCACGTGTCCTTTTTGACATGGCCTCGGATTGTCTCTGGTGAAGCCAGAAAGGGCTTGTCTCGAGCAACCATAAAATAGGGGACAAGTGGTGGATAAGTCAAAATCATGGGACCCATGATTTTGACTTCTCCACACACTATATGACACATGGCGATAAGGTGTTGAGATAAAGGGGAAGAGATAACAAGTGAGGAGAAGTCAAAAACATGGGGGGAAAATGAAATGACTTCTCCCATTTTTAATGCCACATGTCCCTTATTTTATGGTTGTTCGAGAGCCCTTTCTGGCATCGCCAGAGACAATCCGAGGCCTTTTGACACCCCTTGAGGTAGCCACATGTCCTTCTTGACACCCCTTGAGGTAGCCACGTGTCCTTTTTTTACACCCATTAAATGGGCTAGATTCAGCCACCCTTAGGGTCCACCCGCCCATTCTTGGTTTTTTTTTTTTTTTATATTAATTCTTTTTAAAAATCTTTTAATATTAAAAAAGCCTTAAAAACTGTTTTTTAATTTTAAAAAATGAATTAATATTTAGGAAAGAAAAAAAACAAAGGATGGGCGGGTGAACCCTAGGGGTGGGTGAATCTAACCCCATTTAAGAGGTGTCAAAAAGGACACGTGGCCACCCCTAGAGGATTTGGCTTCATTTAAAATGAGGAAGCAATTTCGTATATATAAAAAAAGTGGAAAATGACAACTTTAGTAGAGGGTATTTTTGGTACTTCATACCACTTTTTCACATAATATCACAACTAACGGTCAACTGATAAAATGGGTGTAAGTATCAATATTTTGAAAAGTAGGGATATCTAATGTATTTTTTGAAACCTAAGGGGTTTATGTGTATTTTTGTTAAACATCTTATTGTAAATGCATTTTCTCCAATTTTTTTATTATTTTCTACAAAATATGATGACCCTAAGTTAATGTGTGTACATAAGGAAACACAAAAAGCATTGATCTTGATGTTCCTTAGAACACCTTTCTTTTTTCTTTCTTTTTTGTGTGGCCCCATGGAACCTATCCATGCGGTATTAGACTGCTGTTACAGTATATCAACCACCGCATGCATGCGCTCTCACTCTCGGAGACTTGAACTCAGGTTTGGTCCCGGCCTTGGGATATATGGATAATGCTAACACCACTTTCCCCTTAAGACTTATCATCTTTTTAATTGGGCATATTGTCATTGCAAAAAACGTGTCTTCATTTTAATGGAAGACAATATAACACATGCCTTTCCTTGGTAAAAAGTGAGTTTCAAATAAAGTAGAGTTAGCATTACCTAGGGATATGTAGGTAATGTCAGCCGTCTGTGACTTTTTTTGTTTTTTTTTTTTTTGGGTAAACTCAAACATACCACAAAGCAATGACTGAAGGCAATTACAAGGAAATACGCACACCACCAAGCACTCACACACCCACCACACACACCGCATGTAAACACACACACACACCACACACATGCAGCCCATATAAGCTTCACCCTAGAGCTCCTCAAAACGGGTACCAACCGTTTGAGGCGTTCAGGAACTTATATGGGACAACATGGTCAGGTAGTTACCCAATGTGGGACTAAACACTCATCCTAAGGCTTCTGTTTTTTTGGTAAACTCAATCATACCACAAGGCAATGACCGAAGGCAATTACAAGGAAATACGCACACCACCCAAGCACTCACACACACACCAGCCGTCTGTGACTTCATTCCTTCCTTCGAAAACCATACGTACCCTCTTGAGTGATCTTATTAAAATCTTTGTGGACTTTGCTGCTGAGACTGTCTAAGGGCCGAGACCTCGTGCACGATCACGAGATTCCAGGTGGGGCCATCTTCACATGGTGGGTCCCACGTGAAATCCCAAGCTTGGACGCGATGTCTCGGTATTCTTGGCCCTAACGCAGTCCCAATAGCATTTCCCAATGGAGTCAAATCCTCTACGATGATAGCTGGATTTGGCAAATCCGGTTATCACCCCTAAAGATCGCCCGTGTCTCCTTTGACACCCCTTAACCGTGGGTAAGGTTCACCCACCCCTAGGGTCACCCATCCATTTTTGGTTTTTTTTTTTAAAT
Organism: Tetracentron sinense; assembly: GCA_015143295.1. Taxonomy (NCBI): domain Eukaryota; kingdom Viridiplantae; phylum Streptophyta; class Magnoliopsida; order Trochodendrales; family Trochodendraceae; genus Tetracentron; species Tetracentron sinense. The sequence continues at coordinate 33,454,067 of CM026567.1, read as the reverse complement.
ATTAATTCTTTTTTTAAAATTAAAAACTCTTTTTAGAGTTTTTTTATTTTTTAATATTAAAAAACAGTTTTTTAATTTTAAAAAAAAAATCAAAAATGTGGGTAAACCCTAGGAGTGGGTGAACCTTACCACTGTTAAGGGGTGTCAAAGGAGACACATGGTGACTACTAGGGGTGATAACCGGATTTGCCAAATCCGGTTATCACCGGAGATGATTTGGCTCCTTTCCAAATCTTTGTGGGGTCTTATGTTGATACGGTGTTTAGGACTTTCTTACTGAGACTAGCTAGGGTCGACAACACCCCGAGACAGAACACTCGAATCCTGAGCTGAGACACGGTCTCGGGGTGGTCTCGGCCCGAGACAGTCTCAGAAGCTTCATCACCGTGTTTAATAGTCTTTTGGATTTTGCTACTGAGACCACACCGAGACCATGATTGTGATGTACGGATTTTAAAATTTTACTAAATTTGTTTTGAAAATTTGAGATCCGTGCATCACATGCACGGTCTGAGTGTGATCTCGGCCCATTGCGGTCTCACTAGCATTTTCCTAGTGTTAATGCATGCGTTCCTTCATTCATTATAGGAGATGTGCAACTGTTGGATTAGTCATAGCCTAAACCTTCAAATTGATCAAGATAATTTTTGGCTATACAGCAAAACACTTCAATTAACTAAACAAGCTGGGCTTACAAAGCCTACACAGAGACGCATACACACACGATCATGTGTTTTATTACCGTTACCATCATCCCTTTCTAGCAAAGCAACAAAAGGGTGATTTTTATTGTTATGGACTCCTAGAAGATGGCATCACCATCCTTTAATACGCGAGTCCACGGATCTGGCAGTGCTGGGGCCGCATGCCGCACATCTGCGGTAGATTCTCAGCCCTTCGCTCCATCTCTTGCATATGCTCACCCTGTTACTCTCCCTGTTGCTGTTGCACCATTTGCCTGATCCCCTCACATCGACATTGCTCATCCACCTGCTGCAATTGTTTGCAACACTGCTGCAGCATATCTTGGTTACCAATACTGCTCAAAACAAGGCCTCTCTGCCCAGACCTCAAGTACTGCTGGCACTGCCTAAGCTGCTGCCCCGGATCTGCTCACGACACCTCTGCGACTCGCTTGGGTTGCCTTCTTCGATCTCAGTGGTGGTGACGATGGTTCGATAGATCGAAGCCTCCGATATCGCAACGAACACCACTAGGAGAACTGCTGTGAATATGAGCCTCGCCATTATCCTTCTCTTATCTGAAGCAAGGAAGTAATTGTATTGAGTTTGTGTGAGTTTTTGAGGTGATAGAGAGGGTTATTTATAGGGAATTTTAGGGTTTGCATGGGAAGTACGTGGAGAGGAGATGATCAGGTTAGGTATTAGCTGCAGATGGGATGGGAGTGCATGGGAGATGGCTACATCCACGTAGTTTGTAATGCAGATTCTGCCATAAACCGGATTTTGTTGGCTTATGGGGATAGCTTTGGAACTAACTTAATTACCTTTGTTTTATTCTAAACTATATTTTATTTTGGGGAATGCTACCCCCAGTTTCACAATTCCTCACTTTCCCTCCCAACCCGACACGTATAGTTACTTTTGCAGCCGGTAAAGCTTCATCAACCTTCCATCTTTCAAGTCTTCCCCTTGATAGTTTATTATTTATAACAACCCCCTTGGCAAATTATATAAAAATCCCCTTTGCATTAAAGACAACAAAGAACATTTTATCTCTCCTATTTTCTTCACTTTATCACCGTTCTCTCTCCTGTTTTTTACTCTCTCTACTGGTTTTGGTTTCGTCATCAATCTCCCGCTCCCCTTCCTCACTCGCCAAATTGCTTCCCGTTTCATTCCCAATACAACATTTCAACAATCCCCCGATTCATTGTCACGGCGTTGCTCATCGAAGGGGTCCTTTTTTTCGATTGCTTGTCCGAAGGGCGGTAGATGAGGGGGCCTCCATTAACAGCAATATTCTGCTCTCTACATTATCATTTCTTTCAACCTGATATACTTGGCATATTACCAACTGTATTACATGTTTACTACTATCAAAGACTATCAAACAAGGCAAATTTGGCCTATTGTTACGGCCATTAGCAGAAATATATGAATTCATCCTAAACTTCTGAAAGCTTATAGAGAAAAAGGAAATGTAGAAGAAAGAGACAAACTTCAGAAATATATTTTTAAAAATCACTAGAGGTAGTTTTGGATTAAGAATAGGAAATGGAGAACAACAGTAAAATACCAAATCAATGATACTTTGAAATAATTTGCTCGTTCGATGTATGTACGGTGTGGTCCTTACTCCTTAGGTTCAATGCAAAATCCTAAATCCAAGGGCAGTTATAAAAGCTTACAGATCTCAATCAAAGAGTCCTAAAGAAAAAGCATATGAAAGCTTTATCTTAATTTGTTTTTAGTAATCGTTCTGAAAAGAATTAACTATCTTCTCCAAATTAATATGATTATCTTCTCCAAATGATGAAAAATTTAAGCCACATTTTGGTTGTTTGAACGTGCCTTGCTGTTCTTGACTTAACCCCAACCCCAACCCCAACTCCCACAAAAAAATGAAAAAAAAAAAAGTGAAATTGCACACTGTTAATGTCTTTGTTACAGGAATTTTTTCGAGATTAAGTAGCTGCTGTTTTGTTACCGTTAATGGAGGCTATATATCGCCCATTGTCACCGGCATGGCGTTGCTAACCGATAGGTTTTTTTCCGGTTGATTTATTGAAAGGCGATCGATGAGAGGGAGAGACTGTTGAAATGTTTTATGAGAATGAAATAGGGAAGTGATTTGGCAAGGGAGAGTGAGGTGGGAGACTGATGATGAAACATGAAGGTGAAAACCAGTAGAGAGAGAAAACAAGAGAGAAGGAGAGAGAAAATTTTCTCCTTGTCCGTATTCTGTTGTCTTAAATGTGAGGGGCTTCTTTTAGAAATTATAAACTAGCAAGGGGGTGGGCTTAAAGATAGATGATTGATGAAGCTTTACTGGCTGCAAAAGGAGGCGGTTAAAATAACTATACGTGTCGGATTAGGAGGGAAAGTGAGGAAGTAAGGAAACTGGGGCTAGCATTCCCCTTTTATTTTTGGACCGTTAGAAATATTTGGGTTTTGTATACAACTTTCAAAAGTGAGCATATTTAAGGTGGCGTTGCACCCTAGTGATTATGGTGGTGTCCCTACATCTCCAACCATAGTTACACTGGATATCCGTCCATAAAACTGGAAGTCGGGTTCGGAGTCTATCAAACGGCTTATGGTTTAAAGTCCCAACATCATGCAGAATTTGAATAAATTACCTATAACTAGGGCTGTCAATCTGGCCCTCTAATGAGAGGCCGCCCTGGCCCGCCCCTCTGAGTCCCGTAAAATAAATGGCTTTTTTTCTTAGGGCAGGGCTTAATTATGAAAGGCCTTCTAACTTGAGGGCTAAGCCTGGTAAGACCTAAGCTCTGCCCCTCTTGGCCGTCACCTATTTATCTACCTATCTATCTATACTACTATTATAAAACAGAGTTCAATCTTTCTATGTATGTCACATATGTCTTTCTTAGCAACGTAAGACTCTTCTTTATTTGTGAGGCCACATCATCAAATGGTGGGACCCACGATTTCAGTTAATCCTCCATTAAACTATCCTCGCCCTATTAATTACAACTAATAGGCCTTAGAGAATGTTATGGACACGTGGCTATTTAGAGGGTTTTCTTAAAGTCCTCTTCTTCTCTCTCTCTTAAAACATATCTCCTTCCTTCCCTCTCTTGAAATTCTCTCCCTTAAAACCAATGTATCAACCATTTCCTTTTCTTTGAGAACTCGCATAGGCATCTTCCGAGAACAATTAAGGTTTCTTATGAGAAGGTCTCTAGAGTTATGAAGGAATCTATCTATCTATATTTTATACTACTACTATATGCTAAAGTGAAAACTCTCATCCTTATGCCACCTAAGTTTACTTTTCATATGTGAAGCCACCTAAGCATACTCTTCATTTGTGAAGCCACCTAAGCAAGATAAAAATGGGACCACCCCTTTCTTTATCATTCAATTCCATTCATCTCTCCTCATTCATGTTTCCAGAATTTAATGGAGTGAGACCCATTAACATGTCTCTCTCTCTTAATAGGTGAATATTTTTGGATTCATTGTTTACAATTAAAAATTGATTTTTACAAGCTTTATACCAAATTTACCTAGCAGTTACGAAGGGCATAACTCTTTGATTCATCATTTGGCAGATTTTTTGGGTCATAATCCTTTGGCAGTTACATAGTGGTTTTTAGACTATTTTTTATCTTCTCCACGTACAGGTGTCTGGGTTCTCTTATTTCTGATCTCTTTTACCCCATCCAATGTCTCCCTACCTCTCCTTAAATCTACCTCATTTAAATCTCTTCTCCCCACCTCCCTTCCAAACAAGTGATCAACCCATATAGAAATAGAAATTCGACAACGGGAAGGGTACCTTGGTGATTGAAGAGAATCAGATCGAAATGAATGTAAGAGGAATAGGGAAGAGATATGGGCGAGTGGACAAATTTGTTGACGGCCAATGATGAATCGACAAGGTTTGCCTATTCTTTTGTTTTTCTCATGAAGATTTCAATTTGTTTGTAATGTTGATTTCTTTGCAGAACTGGATATTGATAGTGATAGCACAGACTCCGACAAATATCGTAGTGAACAGGTACTAGGGGAAGAGGGATGAAACCCTAATTCTCCCTATAAACGACAACATCCGTGTTACGCTTGATCCTCATCATCTATGCACAACGACCACTGTTGTTAATCCCAGCTTTGAGCATGATTGGATGTGGATCAATGGAAAGGTACACCTAATTTGTAGATTTCTATCTTTTATAGCACATGAGTGGTGATGCTTTAGTGTTGTATTTATTTCTGGCGTTTCTATTTATGTTGGTTAGTATAGGAGATTTCCCTATCTGGAGGTACACACCCGAGCTATCTTAGGGAATTTGCATTATTGAGAGAAATTGCATGTGCACATTGCTTCTGATAACAACTTTCCTACTGCCATTGGACTGGCTTCTTCTGTTGCTGGTTTTGCCTCTTGGTAAGATTGATTGCAAATTTTGTCTTTATTATTCTATCTATGATGTTTACTTATTGATCTGAAATTTATTCTCTCAGCATACACTGGCAAATGGTTTGTTCTAGATGATAGGGTCCTAAAGTTCAGAGTAATTATGCATGGAAATGGTGTGTTAATTGAGAGTAGTTTTGGAGAAACTTGAGAAATGGGCGGAATGAGAAGTTGGAAAGTGTTGAATATGTTTTATATGTCATGTTAGTAATGGACTGTTATTTTTTCAGATGGGGAAGAACTCGACCATAGTTTTCATTTATATTTAGTCAAGATATTTTATAAAGATGTATTATACCAGTAGAGTATGGTGTATGGTAACAGAATGAAAAGTTAGGATACAAAGTAACAAACAAACGACAAGAAGATGGATCTCCTCTATTGCAAACACTTGCGTATATAACTATGCAAGGGAAAATTTTATTTGCTTTTACTGGGGCCTATATTTGTTTCAAAATTTTTAGAATATATCTTTGTTCCAACTTTATGGGATGGGCATAGCTGCTTCTTTATCCATTTCTCTGATTTTGCTAATTTTTTCCTTAGAAGAAGATCACGCGAAATAGCCTTTTATTGAAATAGTTTTAGTGATTCATTTCAGGGCCTCACGCTTCATTTAGCACATATGAATAAAGAAAAATAATATGAAAGAAATAAAAAAAACACAAAACAAAAACAAATAAGAGAAGAGAATTAGGGACAAAAATTGATTACCTCAATGAAAGAAATCAAATACACTCCAAAAAAAATCCAATTTTAGAAATCCTCAAAATAAGTACGTGCTTCTTATCACATATTTGTCATTATAGTATCCTCACATTTCTATGAATCATAATCCTATTCTTAAAATCTCAACGAAACCATTAATGAAAGGGATAAAGTAGAGAGGCCAATTGCATGAGAAACCCTTGTTAGTCCCAAGATTCCAAAAGCTATATAAATAGATGATAGATGAATAGAGAAAGAGACAAGTGAGAATGCTTCAAGGCACGACGAGAATCCGCTTTCCTTAAGACGTTATTCGCCCCCACTACCGGTTTGCAAACGGGTTTATGGCGAATTGCCTCCAAGATACAATGAAGCACAATATAATACTGTTGTTGATCTACGTCTTGCAATGACGTTCAAGATCAACCCCGAACCCTTGAGCAATTTTTGAATATAATTGAAATCACTTAAATGTTTTAAGAAAAATATTTTCAATTAAGTGACTGCCGTATATTTCTAGTAAAACCAAGGCAACCCAGAATTTATAAACCCCATGCACCTTTTCGGAAGAGGTTCTTGCCTCTTCTAAAATACTTTCTCATCCTTAAGGTGCGAACTCGGATGGGCAATTGCGCTGTTGCCCATATGTTTCTTCTAAAATGAGGGCCCACCTACTCTTTACATGGGAATCATCAAATGATAAAAACGGGGCCCATTTTACAAGACACATATGGGCAACAGCGCAACAGCGAGCGTTGTTGCCCATCGGAACTCATAAGGTGCAATGGGTTACCAACAGTTACTTAAAGTTAACGGTTTACAATTTTAATTTTAAAAATAACAACGGTCAATGAGTAACGGTCAAAAGGCTCTTTGTTTGAAATAGAACAACCAAAGGATACAGTTGTACACCCACGGTCAAAATTGTTTTGTTTGAAAAAACCAAATCAGAGTATTAGGTGCAGCATGCTACACTTTACCACATACTAACAAAACCTACCTATTTCAGTTTTATAATAGCCACACCTGACGTGGGGCCCACTTACAAGATTTAGCAAATAGGTCTTGATAAACCCATTATAATACTATATCACTACGAAACACTTTTTATTTTAACTTTGAAAATATCCAACAACCCTCTTGTCTGTACTTCAACATGTTGAAACCAATGCTGAAGATAGGGACGTTCTTGCTGTTATTAATTTTATTACCTATCATCAAATGAAAATCTTCAATAAAAAGTAAGAGTTCAAAGACATACCCCTCCATTTGCATGAGCTATGTCTATCTGATTACGCTTGGTTAGAGTCAGATAGAAATTTTATGTCCCAGAGAAGACTCCAAAGTTATTATTCAAGTCAACGGAAGCCCCCATGTAGATTGTGAATACCATAATCTAAAGCGAATGTGGTCCTTCCGGATGTAGATTGAGAACCAAAATCTGAGAATGCAAATGGGTGCACATCCAATAACGTATCGTGAAGCCAACAAAATGGCTGGCCGGGTAACAAAATTGACGCATCATGATCAGAACGCTCGAATCCCGAGCTGAGACACTGTTTCAGGGTGGTCTCGGCCCTAGATAGTCTTTGAAGCTTTATCGCAGTGTTTAATAGTCTTAATGCATGCGTTCCTTCATTCATTATAGGACATGTGCACCAGTTGGATTAGTTATAGCCTAAACCTTCAAATTGATCGAGATAATTTTAGGCTAAACAGCAAAACACTTCAATTAACTAAACAAGCTGGGCTTACAAAGCCTACACAGAGACGCATACACACACGATCATGTGTTTTATTACCGTTACCATCATCCCTTTCTATCAAAGCACCAAAAGGGGGATTTTTATTGTTATGGACTCCTAGAAGATGGCATCACCATCCTTTAATACGCGAGTCCACGGATCTGGCAGTGCTGGGGTCGCATGCCGCACATCTGCAGTAGATTCTCAGCCCTTCGCTCCATCTGTTGCATCTGCTCACCCTGGTACTCTCCCTGTTGTTGTTGCACCATTTGCCTAATCGCCTCACATCGACATTGCTCATCCACCTGCTGCAATTGTCTGCAACACTGCTGCAGCATATCTTGGTTACCAACACTGCTCAAAACAAGGCCTCTCTGCCCATACCTCAAGTACTGCTGGCACTGCCTAAGCTGCTGGCTCCGGATCTGCTCACGACACCTCTGCGACTCACTTGGGTTGCCTTCTTCGATCTCAGTGGTGGTGACGATGGTTCGATAGATCGAAGCCTCCGATATTGCAACGAACACCACGTGGAGAGGAGATGATCAGGTTAGGTATTAGCTGCAGATGGGGTGGGAGTGCATGGGAGATGGCTAAATCCACGTAGTTTGGAATGCAGATTCTACCAGAGAGAATCTGAGGCCAACTAAGGCTGTCAATCTAGCCTCTTATGAAGGACCACCCTAGGCCGCCCCTCCAAGTCCCGCAAAATAAATGTTTTTTTTTTCTTAGGGCCCTTAAGTAGGGCCTATTTATAAAAGGCCCTCTAACTTGTGGGCTGAGTTTGGTAAGACCTAAATTCTGCCCTCTTGACCCTCACCTATGTAAGTGCTCATGAAGAGTTTTTACTTGATGGTCCTCGTGTTCACTCATGACGCTAAAAGTGTGTATAGAACTAGATGAAATAGATTCAAATTCTGGGGAATATCAAATAAATTTGTGAAAAGAGTTTCAAAGTCTTCCGGTCTCTTTACAAATCTACCTAATTCGTTCCAGTATCTAAGCATGCACAAAGCAAGATAAAGTACCTTAGCGTCGTACCAGGGACTTGGGATCAAATCCCACCTATATTTTTCTGATACGGGTCTGCCTAACCCCACCTTACCTTCCAAAAAAAAAAATAATAACTAAACTAATAAAGCAACTAAAAGAAAAAGGAATGAGTTTACCGCTTTAACGAGTCAATTCAGTCAAACATATTCCGGATTGTGCTCCTTAGCTTTCGCCTTGCTCCCAGGCAACGACGCCAAAATTTGATGTCCCTCAAAGATATGCGGTACTTTGCAGTACACTAAAGGGTTGTTGATCCACAGAGAGCAGTGAAGATAAAGAACAATAATAGATAAAGTGGTTTGTTGAATTTTTGGTAGAGAAAGTTCAATTAATTTGCACCAAGGCATCAAGTTTCCTCCTCTTAATAGTGCAATATCAATTTGATTATCCAAGGTATAACTCAATTGGGGATTTCACATCCCAAACCCTCAATCGAAAGATTTAGAAATTCAGATTATAAAAATAAAAATAAATCAATTTCTAATCAATTATTCAAAATAAGTTTTAACCGAAGTCCGCACTTTATCGGAAAAACTCGAGGACGATGATATACCCGGAGGCAATACCGCAGCAAAGAATAATATCTGCTAAGATAAAGGTTCTTCATTTGATAAATTAAAAACTATTACTCAACTACGAGAAAAGTCTGATTGAACTCGTGAATATGTTTAAATCCAAGAGATTCAATTGAAAGAGAGATCAAATAAGAAAAATTATCAATATAGAAATCATAAACATTAAAAACATTAATTGAATTAAATCAAACCAACATCACCTCATTAAGATAATTCCTCCCTAGCCAAGGCTAGAAATTTAGCAATCCATACAAAAGAAAAACTAAAACAATAATAACAGAAGAAAGGAGACTAGGATAAAAGATCTCTGATAACTCGCCCTCTCTTGGTTAATATAGACTAAAGGAAAAATAAGGAAAATGAAAATTTCTAATTACAAAATCCATCCAAAATAGAGAGTTCCTGCGACCAAAATAAGTTTTCTCCATTTTCTAAAATAAAAACATCAATATAGCACACTTTTTCTTTCTAATTTAAGAGAATTTCATCATTTTATGCCAAAATTAAATTTATCTATATCTTGTTAAGATTCTTCACTCATTTGTGAGAGAATCTTTCTATACTTGGTCATGAGATTTGCCTTTGGGCTCTAACTCTTCGACTTAAGACTTGGTTTCTTGGACTTGGACTTTATCTGTTGATTTCCATGAAAGCTCTTTACTTGAATTTCCTGCATCAAATAATATAAAAACACTTAGAATGCATAATCTATAGATAGGAGAACAAGTTCAAAATATAGAATTTAAATCCTGGATTCAAACAAAAAAACAGGTGATAAAGGGTTGCATAATAACTAGTTTGGAGTGTACATGTCAGTCCTAATTCCGAATAAAAGATGAGATTACATGTCATGTTTGTAATTAGTGTAGGAAAAAATCTACTAAATCATATGATATAAAAATTTTATTCACTCATCTTTAGACCCTGACCTTGTCCAGACCCTTGAGGGCAGGTCTTGGGCTTAGCCAATTCAGGACCTTTGAGGGCTAAGGTCTGACTTTTACAAGTAAGAGTTGTGCTTGGTTAGACCTAGGCCCAGCCCTTTGATAGCCTACAACACAATGAATTGTGAACAGGATCAGCAAAGCAATTGGCTAATTAGGCTATTTCTTCCCTAGTTTCATTAACAAAAATTAATTTTTTTAAAAAGCGACACAAACCATGTAGATCAAATTGAACTCTGAACTAGTTGGCCGGGATTTGGGAAAGAAAAAATATATATAAAGATTAAGGGACATGTTCCGTTAAAGAATTGAGCTCTAGAGACATTGTTTGTCTTAATTATGAAGATGACTCACCAAGAAATTTAGATTTCAAAGGTAAAAGACTGCGGATGCCACAAGTTCATTCCAAGAGGTTCACAAGAAACTTGAAGGATGGCTATTTGCATGGGCAAAAGTTGACCTTAATCAATTTTTTACATGAGTATTGCTTTGTCTCCAAACAGCTAACCACATGTCTTCGTTTGCTTGACACGCTCCTTGTTGTTCCAATTGTAGAAAGTGTGTGGAAGATCACGTTCAAAAATGAGTGTAATTGTTGATATGCCCACTCACTAACTAGAATGGATACTAACCAAACTAACTGGGTTGCAGCCGTGAGACATAATATAGAAATAAAAATCTTCTTTTTGTTGAGTTCTCAGAGTTTGCTAGTGCGATTCTATACATTCATCCCAAGATTTCAGATGGAACCCACAATTCACCTGGACTCAACCCATATATGGGGCGAGTGGAATCACTCCCGGGACTGTTTAACACTGCCCTCTTCCACAATATGGACCAAGTTTTGGACCTTTTGGCTGGTTGAGGGTCAAACCAATCTTACCCTCAAATCTAGGATTCATGCCCGAACTTGGTCCAGCCCACTACATCCATAAACAACGGAGGCCCATTCAATCAGCTTAATTGGCTCACTTGCCCCCTACATAAGTATTATTTATGCACATAGTAGTTAATGTTAAATTAGGCTTGTCAAGGGTTAATCATTTACCCGACTTGGGAAGGTATAAGGGTATGAAATTCTTATCCGGTTGAAATATAGGAATGTGATGGGAAATAGAATTTTTACTTGTTTATAAATAGGTAAGGTATTTGTAAAGAATCTTATTCTACCTTTTATCCACTTATTTGAAGGTAATTTGATAATTTCACATGCATCCCTAAATCCTAATCTAGCTATACCCTTATGGTTTAGAATTGATGGATGACAAGATTGGTTAATATTTATGATATTATATTGATATTTTATGGATGAGTTAGGTTTTAAGAGATGGCATGTAATATTTCTCTAGCATTTTTTATTTTTATTTTATAGTTTGGTGATTTTCTTGCTATGTATTAATAAGAATGGTTTCTGGTATGAAATATGTTTTATTCAACATAAATTTGTTAGGTTTTACCCAATTATCCACTATTTATCCGAATATCCATTAGCTAAATTACTCTTAAAAAAGTAAAAATTGATGTTACCAATTACCTAATATGTAATTGAAAACCTTTAGCCTACTTGTGCGGGTATGGATAATTGAAAATTTTACCCTACGTTATAAAGAAGGATAAAAAAAGTAAGAAATCGTAAATAGATAAGGGAATGGTCTTACCCTATCCGTTGACAACCCTATGTCAAATAAATGAGAGCAAAAGTTGAGCATCAAATTCAAGCAATCATCTCAAAACCCAAGTTTTTCAAAAAAAAAAAATGTAATTGTGAAGAAACCATTGCTTATCAAATTAGTTTTCAATAAATAAATAAACATAAACAAAAAATCTTGCATTTATGAATAATTATTCACAATTAAAATAAAATATAGAGATGTCGTCATACAATTAACAATGCCAGGTTGTTTCCCTGACATGGATCTCTCATCCATGTACTTAATATGAATCCATTTCAGGAAAAGAAATCAAAGTGGGAAGAGAAATTCAATAAAGATTGCCGCAAAATACACCTGTACTATTTCAACAGTTCAAAGCATAGAGGTCAAACTTGTTCTATAAATTTCGCCTCACTTGGCGAATTACCACTGCAAGTGCTCGTCTCTCTCTCTATCTCACCGAGAGTCTGAATATGAGAGACATGTTTTCGCCCTCCTTCATCCAATTTATCATGACGCCTTCTTTGTTAGGATACACAACCATTGATAGGAATGTCAGTTTCTTCAGTCAATTTGTCACGAAATTTTCTTCAGTGTGGAAATTTGAATATCGGACTAGCGTTTTACCAGATTATGTTGATCACTATCATATTCTGAAATCTTCTTCGCGAATGTTTGCTGGGTATCAATAGTTCCAAGGTTTTTGCGGTATGTATAGTTGTATGGCCTATGTATACTTCTTTTGATGCTTCCCATTTCCTTTTTTTCTTTATATTTCTTAATTAATTTAATTAAAATGATCTTCAAATCAAAATATAGATAAATCAATATTGTAAATAAACATTGTGATTGTTGAATTATAGTAGAAAATTCTAATGACATGTTTGAACTTGAAGGATTTCTTACAAACAATGCATTATTTAACAAATAGAAATGCTACCCCAAGTGTCGCTACAACCCTTTACCTTAAGAAACAGTGCAAAAAAAATCCCTATTTGACTTTTTTTGCTTTTCAACCAGTTGAAGGGGTAGCAATGCCACATGGTTCTACCAACTTATGTCTATGGAAAAGAAAAATTAATGCTGAGACTAGGGTTAACACTCCTCTTTAAGAAATCGATGGGTCAACGAGATTGAAATCGCCAACCTCTTAGTAAACCTTGCATCCAAATGGAAAAATAAGGTCCTAGCTTCTTTTTGGTGGATTTCTAGGGATCTTGATGTTAATATTTATGTTGATTGTTCCTTGTATTCTAGTTTATAGTTAGTTTGGAGTTTGGATAGTACACCAGGCTTTGTTTTCCATGTTCAACCCGAATGTTTTTAAATGGTTACATAATGACAATTTTATAATTTTACGATCATGTGTTATGATTAGGTTTTCTTCATTATACATAAAATGAGAGCTAGAAGAATTGTAACCCGTGTTTCACAAGAAATTAAAAGGATTTATACGATCGTGGTCGTAGGCACTTTGCTGAACCTCGTAAATCTATGTGTGAATCTTTGCTATTTTGTTTCTATTTTCCGTTAATTTTCTACAATATTGATTGTTTTAATTTTTCTATTGGTATACAGAAAAGAAGGAAGAAGATGATAAGAAATAGTAATGCCCTAAGGAGTAGCACTTGAAGATGGAAGAGTGGACCAAAACTGCTATGTCGCGTAAAGACTCGGCTGATTCACCTATCTAATAGTTGCACCTTCTCTACTCATTTCATTGCGGTTATGAAGTTTCAAGATGATATCCTCATCATCTCAACAATGGATGCAAATTTCCACATATAAGCTGTGAGGGGAAATTACCGAAAGGACACGCGTCAGCAGCAGCTCCTCCCAAGTTCTGATTAGCTGGTAGAAGACTGGAGTGGAGGGTGTGATACCCTGACCTGCACTCCGATGATTAAGTCAGTAGGTGTAGGAGATGATGAACAGCAAGAACATAATAGAGAGTTCGAAGGTCTTAGCTCTCCCAATTTTTTCGTCCCCTTTTACACTGTTTTTCACAGGGTTATATAGACCACCCTTGCCATGGCCATAGGCACCCATTGATGTCCATGCATACCTCGAATCCCTGATGTGTACTTCAGTAATCATTTTAGATAGATCTTCTGGTCATTCGTACTGCACGCGCATCTGCACACAAAAAGAGCAGGCAAAGAGTAGGAACTCGTCCGAGGTGACTGGCATTAAATGCAGCATTAAATGCCATTTAATGCCAAGACAATGTTACCCACCTACCATCGTAGAGGTAGGATCAGTCCCAGGCGACTGGGCAGCAACGCCAGATCTCATTACGTGTTTAGGATACGCGATCGTGGACAATAAGACGACGGGTATGTCGTCAGAATGAAGACGTGATCGTCGTTCACGAGACCACGGGTCCGTCGTCAGAGTGAAGACGTGATCGTCGTTCACAAGACCACGGGTCCGTCGTCAGAGTGAAGACGTGATCGTCGTTCACAAGACCACGGGTCCGTCGTCAGAGTGAAGACGTGATCGTCGTTCATAAGACCACGGGTCCGTCGTCAGAATGAAGACGTGATCGTCGTTCACGAGACCACGGGTCCGTCGTCAGAATGAAGACGTGATCGTCGTTCACGAGACCACGGGTCCGTCGTCAGAGTGAAGACGTGATCGTCGTTCACAAGACCACGCTCTCGTCGTTCATACGTCCACGAGCCCGTTGCCGAGGAGACGACGGAAATGAGCTCAAACGATAACACCACACTGAGGACGAGCTCGTTGTTACCACACTTAGGTTTTTACGAAATTTACCCATTACAAATTGCCCCTTTATGATACTTTGAACGTGGTTCAGAGTGTCATAAATATAGCGAAACGTTGGAGGAGAAGATACAGCTCACCTCAGAATGATGATAGGTCACATACTCTGTACGCGAAGGCGTAGCGTCGTGCCAGCTGTATTGCGCGTGCCGAAACGTCATACCTCATAAATGCCTGGCAGGCTGTCATCATTATCTTCCGGACGCTTCGTGTTTCCCGACGGTTACTTAATTTGGTCAAAAGACCATCCTGACCTTCGGACTGTCTCTATGCGTGGACACGCGTACGATACAGATTGAGGTCATTATCGTCCTCAGAATCATGGTCTGGCCTATAAGTACCGAAGACCTGGTACTTCTTCTTCACTTGAATCTTTGCATCCCGTTACTCTGCCGGAATTTCTCCTTACCGACGATTTGCTGTTCTGGTTTTCCTCCTTCTCCGGTCGTGCCTCCCCTTGCTTCCTAAATCCAGTTTCGGTAAGAACTTCTTCTTTCTTTTTTATTCTGTAGTTGTCTTCCCTAAATTTCTTTTTCTCTTTGCTTGTAATCATGTCTACCGAAATAGTTAGGATAGACAGTGCCGATGAGGCTAGTTGCTCAGGCAGTGCCCCTCACGGTGTTATCACCGGCGCTTCCACATCCAAAACCAGACCAGTGGTTAAGTACGCACTTGACCACTACAGAACTCTTTTCCAAATACCTTCTCACGTCCACCTCCATTTCGGAGAAGAAGACGTTCTTCCCGACCATCGTTCTTCTTGCACAATCGTCTACCTCGCTCAGTTCGAGGCTGGACTTCGATTTCCCCTCTCTCCCGTCACGGATTCCGTCCTGTCCGCCCTTCAAATTGCCCCGGGGCAGATGCACCCTGAAGTTCTACAAGTACATGTCTCTGATGGACAAGTTCAACAGAGACGGGTATAACGTGGAAGCCAGGCACGTTTTCCACTTCCGCTTCGCCGTGAAGTGTCCCGGGGTTGTGAAGGAGGGAGAGAAGACGTTCTTCACTTGGAGACAAAAACTCAAAGTTCCCGACATCGTCGCACACCTCCCCGACGTGGAACGGGGTTGGAAGGAGATGCCCTTCGTGGTCTCCGGTGCTTGGAGGGCAGAGACTGCCCGTCCTGTTCCCCACGAATTTACCTCAGGTCTGCTATTATTTATTCTTTTTCCGTCGCCGGTTTTTTTTTGATAACATGTTCTTGCCACATGGCTAATGATATTTTCCTTTTCCTGCAGAGGCTTCAAAGGTACATTTCCCTGATTTGTCCGCGGAAGAAGAGTACGAGCTCCGGAGAGTTCGCGACGATAAAGGGGACGCCTACGTTACCTGGAGACCGTCCTCGACTCGAGAGAAAGAGCCCGCTGCAACAGTAGGGACTAAATCCAAAAAATCTCGTCGGCAAGCTCGTCCGTCGGCAAAGAGACCGCTCGAACAGGCAGCTGCTCTTGGAGAAGAAGAAGAAATGGCAGACCAACCTTCTCCGCGATCCTCACAGGCTCCGGCCTTGACTCGTCCTCCTCGCCCTTCCCGTTTATCTTCGGCGGAGAAGAGGGCGGAGAAAAGGGAGAGAGCTGAAGCTCTCAAGGCTATATCGGCGAAGAAGGCTCGGCGAGAAGCTGAGCATGACCGGCGGGTCCGAGAGCGCGCATCTGCCGAGGCGCCACCTACTCAAGTAGCAACGGTTGGCGAGGGGAGTGGTGCCCCCGTGGAGGAGTCTCCAATCGTCAGTAGCGGCTCTCCCACGGAGGTTGTGCTCGCTCCGTCTTCCGTGGCAGAGACTGTTGCCCCGGAGATCGTCCCGGCCTCTGCTCCTTCCCCAGCCGCAAATGTGGCTTCGTCATCTGCCCCTCCTCGAGAGAGGATTGCCAGGGGGGGCCCGCCGAATTCTGGAATCCCGTCTTCCCTAGAGGGTACACCCGTCCTACCGTTGCCCATTCTGCGATGGAGCACGACTCTATCGCCACATCCATGATGTTGGCGATGAGACTCCCGGCGGATATGGCCGCAACAAGGGACCTGCACTGGATGGGGATGTTCAGTGCTGCGAGCCGAGCTGTTGCCACGGTATGCTCTCTTCTCTGCGCGTTTTTTTTTTTTTTTTTTTTTTTTTTTTTTTTTTTTTTTACCATTTTTCTTTCTCTTCTTTTGTAGCTGGGCAACATGCTTGCCGGGATGTACGAGGTTACCGCCGAGAACAGGCGTACCTCCAACGGACTGAGGGACAAGGTCCTTGACCTGGAGAAGAGGGGAGCCGAGGACATGAAACGGCTGAATCACGAGCTGATGTCTGTCAAAGCGGATCTTCGGACCGCCAAAGGCACAATTGCCTCGGCTGTGAAACAGCGGGACAAAGCTCGGGACGAGGCCCGTAAGGCGATGGAAGGAGAGAAGGCGGCCGTGGAACAGGCCGAGAGATCCGTCCTCAGGATTAGTGAGATGGACGAGGTCGTGAATTCTCTTCGTCAGCAGCTGGAGAAGTTAGAAGCTGAAAAAGCAGCATTGGCCGAACAACTCGAGGCCGTCATGGCTGCGAGGGACAAGGAGGTTGAAGCCGCCAAGGAGGCTTTAACGGAGTCTCTCCGAGCTCACTTCCAGACGGAGATGGAGCGACTGATAACTGAAGACCGGGTCGAGACGGAGAGAGAGCTTATGAATGAACTCCGAGAGTCCGGACGACTGGTAGAGTCTCCCCAACAGTCGAAGGACGAGGCCACTCGTTCCGAGGCTGTGGGCTTGGAGATCTCGCCTGGCGAAGAACCCGAAGTACAAGGAGGGGGGCAACTCTCGTCTTCTCTTGGACCATCTCCCGTCCTGCGCGAGGCTCCTGCGGAAATCGCCTCTGCCAACCCTGCTGCTGCTGCTGACGACGTCTTGACCGTTCCCGATGACGCTGTCGTGATCGTCGACGTTGCCGAAGACTGATCCTTCCTCCTTTCCATCTCTTACTTCTCAATTTTGTATCGGCTGTACTCCCGTTCATCTTATGTTAATAGAAAATTTCTTTTGTGATCACCGTGTTGCAATCGATTGGTCTAGAATAATTGCCTCGTTCAAATAAGACATGGCACAAAATTAACTCGTGATTGAGTATAAATCTCACAATAAAAATAAAGATAAATCACTAACTCGTGATTGAGTATAAATCTCACAATAAAAATAAATCACATCACTTTTAACAACGGGTCGTTAAAGAAGCGGTTTGACACTACGGACGTAATTTGGCAACAAGTCCATTTCGTAAAGACGAACTTATGGTGACTCGTGGTGGGACACCATGCTCAGAGGACATTCCATTAGTATAAGCCACCGGTATGCTCAGATGGCAATTCCTTTTATGAGCCACCTGTGTCCCGTGGTGAGTACCCTGTTCGTACGAAATGTGCTCGCCGTGATAACTCGTGGTGGGACACCATGTTCAGAGGACATTCCATTAGTATAAGCCGCCGTGATGCTCAGATGGCAATTCCTTTGTGTGAGCCGCCCGTGTCCCGTGGTGAGTGAAATGTACCCGTCGTGGTAATTTGTCCAGAATGTTTTACAACGTATTGTTATTTGAAAAATTAACTCGTGGTAATTCATAACATAACTTTACTGGAAAAATTGTTTTAAATTCATAATGTTCCACGATTTTTGAATTACATTACCTTGTAAGTCTTTAAGGTAGTACACCCCGGGACTCCCGACACGGTCCACGATATATGGCCCTTCCCAATTGGGACCCAGCTTTCCGCTGTTGATTTCTCGTGTATTTTGGAAGACTTTTCGGAGAACGAGGTCTCCGACCTGAAGCGTCCTTTCCCGTACTTTCTTGTTGTATGCCTTTCGTAATTGTTGTTGATAGCGTTTCATCTGAATGCTGGCGTCTTCCCGTTTTTCTTCCAGTAAATCTAAGTGAATAGCCATTAACTCGACATTTTTATTTTCCTCTCCGTGTTTCTTCCGTGAACGTGTTGTTGGCAGAAAGACTTCAGTGGGAATAACAGCTTCCACCCCGTATGCTAAAGAGAACGGGGTCTCGTTCGTAGGGCTCCGTGGTGTTGTTCGGTATCCCCATAACGCATTGTGCAACTCGCTGGTCCACTTTCCCTTGGAATCTTCCAATCTTCTCTTGAGGGCATTCAAAATATTCTTGTTGGCTGCTTCGGCAAGGCCATTCCCTTGAGGATAATAAGGAGAAGAGAAGATGTGCCTGATTTTCAACTCCTGGCAAAAGTCGGCGATAAGCTTTCCTGTGAATTGCTTCCCGTTGTCAGAAATGATGGATTGCGGGATGCCGAATCTACAGATAATGTGCTCCCACAAGAATTTCTTCACTTCTTGTTCTCTAATACGCGCCAGGGGAACAGCTTCGATCCACCGGGAGAAGTAATCCGTGGCCACGAGCAGAAAAATTAAATTACCGGGAGCTTTGGGGAAAGGTCCCACGATGTCAAGTCCCCAACGAGCGAAAGGCCAAGGTTGAGATACGATGTTGAGTTCTTGAGCGGGAGCATGAATCAACCTCGCATGCCGCTGACACTGGCTGCATTTTTGTACGTATTTCTGTGCGTCAGCTTGCATGTAAGGCCAAAAATATCCTTGCCCCAGAGCACGATGAGCGATAGTCCGTCCTCCTGAATGGATGCCGCAAATCCCCTCGTGGAGCTCGGCCAAAATTCTCTCTACATCTTCCGGATGCACGCATCTCAAAAGAGGTCCTCCAAAGGATTTGCGATACAGTTCTCCGTCCACAAGGGTGTAACGGGGAGCTTTATATTGTATTCGTCTTGCTTCCTTTGCATCAGAAGGGAGAATTCCATTCTTCAAATAGGTAAATATGCCCGTCATCCAGCTCGGCACTTGACTTACAGACAACACCGTGCGTTGCGTTTGCAATTCAATGGAGGGGTATTCTTGATATTCTATGAGGATCGTTTTGGGCTCATCGGTTTGCATCATCGAGGCGAGGTAGGCCAATGCATCGGCATGCCTGTTATCGTCCCTTCTGACATGTTTGATCTCGAGAACATCAAAGGCCCTCCGTTGCTCTTGTAAAAATGCAGCGTAGCGCTTCATCCGTTCATCCCGACATTCATAGATACCGTTGACTTGGTTCACCACGAGCTGTGAATCACAGAACACCCGGAGTTTAGAAACTCCCAATTCTCGGGCACTCTGCAACCCAAGGATTAACGCCTCATATTCAGCTTCATTATTGGAGGCAGCATAACCAAGGCGCGTCAACTTCTGCACTTTAACATGATCAGGGCTGACAAGAACAGCACCTAGTCCCGAACCACTGATATTAGACGACCCGTCAACATACAAGAGCCAATCGCACCACGCCGTCAGTTTCGTTTCGTTCCCAGTCCCTGTTCCTACAATGGAATCCGCCTCCGCGTCGTCTGGGAGTTCGTGACGGTCGGGCTCCGCTGAAGTTTCGGCCTCCTCCACGGGGAAATCGGCTAAGAAGCTTGCAACGGCTTGCCCCTTCTCTGCGGTTCGGGCCTGATATTGGATATCGAACTCGCTCAGCGCCACGGCCCATTTTGACATGCGTCCCGCGGTTTCAGGTCGTCCCAACACAATTTTCAAAGGGTACGTGGTGAAGACGACGATGGTGTGTGCCTGAAAATAAGGACGTAACTTCTCAGCGGAAAAGACAAGAGCCAGGCATACCTTTTCCACTCTGCTGTAGTTGGATTCTGCCTTGTGGAATGTTTTGCTGACGAAATAAACAGGCTTCTCTACGCCGTCGTGATTTCTGAGCAACACGGAACCAATGGCTCGTTCCGAGACGGAGAGATAGAGGTACAGTACTTCACCAGATTCAGGTACAGAGAGGATCGGTGCGGAGCCTAAATACGTCTTCAAGGCGGCGAAAGATTGGGAACACTCCTCGGTCCATCTGAAGACGGAATCCTTTCTCAGCAATTCGAACAAAGGTCTGCATCGATCAGAGGACTTTGATATGAACCGGTTGAGAGCTGCGATACGTCCCGTCAGTTTTTGAACTTCTTTCCTTGTTTTCGGTTCCGGCATATCTATCAGAGCACGGATCTGCGCGGGATTTGCTTCAATGCCCCGTTGGCTGACGAGATAGCCGAGGAATTTGCCCGAGGCGACGCCGAATGTACATTTCTCAGGATTTAACTTCAGATTGAAAGTACGTAAAATAGAGAACGGCTCCGCTAGGTCAGTCACAAGAGAGACCCGAGTTCGGCTTTTCACAACGATATCGTCAATGTACACCTCCACCGATTTGCCGAGCAAGGGTCCAAACATCAGATTCATCAATCGTTGGTAAGTGGCTCCGGCATTCTTCAGGCCAAAGGGCATGACCCGGTAACAAAACAGGCCACGCTCCGTTATGAAGGCCGTTTTCTCTTGATCGTCCCCCGCTAAGAGGATTTGATTATAACCTGAATACCCGTCCATGAAACTCAACATCTCGTGACCCGCGGTCGCTGTGATTAGTCTGTCGATTCTGGGAACCGGGAAGAAGTCTTTCGGGCAAGCTCTATTAACATTGGTGAAATCGATGCAGACCCTGACTTTTCCGTTCTTCTTAGGAACAGCTACTACATTGGCTATCCACTCCGGATATTGGACTTCACGAATGAACCCGTGCCGAATTAACTTGTCGATTTCTTCATTGACGGCCTCATGGTACGCCGGAGCGAGTCTACGAGGTTTCTGTTTAACTGGATTGACCACGGGATCCACGTTGAGATGGTGACAGATGATCTCAGGACGGATACCCGTCATGTCTTCATGTGACCAAGCGAAAACGTCGAGATTCTTCCTCAGAAAATTTACCAGTTCCCGCTCTTCATCTGCAGTCAGACAAGTCCCGATCTGTAGCATTCTCGGCTCGTTCTCCGTCCCGAGGTTGACAAGCTTCGTGGGTTCAACAGAATGGTTTACCAGCGATTCACCCGCGCTCTCCTCTTCCACGGATCCGACCTGTAATTGCTATTTGAGCGGGTTGGGAGAGGTATAATCACACTTCTGCGATGCCAGTTGGTCTCCTCTTATTTCACGCGGTCCATCCGGTGTGGGGAATTTCAATACCTGGTAATAAGAAGACGGAACAGCTCTCATTTCGTGAGTCCACCATCGCCCCAGGATAGCATTGTATGGGGACGGCGCATCGATAATGGAGAATCGGGTGGACAAGGTGATAGGTCCAGCTCTGACCGGTAAGACGACTTCGCCCAGGGGTTGCATCGAACTTCCTTCGAATCCTACCAAGGGGGTCTGTGCGGGTACAAGAACCGCTGGATCCAACTCCATCTTCGTGAAAGCATGGAGGTACAGGATATCTGCTCCACTCCCAGGGTCTATGAGCACTCGTCTGATGTCGAAATCGCCAATTCTCATGGACAGGACAAGAGCATCGTAGTGAGGTCTGACTACAGTTGCCATGTCTTGGTCAGTGAACATTAGGGCCTGCTCGACTTCCTTCGTCGTCGACCGCACTTGGTAAACTTCTGCCACGTGCGATAACTTCCTTGCTTTCGCTCGATACTGCTGCTCAACGTCGACTTCCGGTGCTCGAGCGCGATGGATGACGTTTATGACTCCTTTCGGAGCTTCTCCACCTCGGTTCATTTGACCAGATGGCTCTCCCTCGTGAGGACCGAGTGGATGGCTCCGTTATATGCCCCTCTTTTCTTCCAGAATCCACGTATTCTCCCAGATAGCCCTCACGGACTAATCTTTCCAAGTATTCTCTCAGGATGCGACAACGATTCGTGAGATGCCCATGGCACTTGTGGTATTGACAATATTCGTGTGCCCTGGGTCCCGTAGTGACATCACGAACGGTCCGTGCTGGCCATTCGAAATATGGTTCGTCTTCCATCGTCTTCATGATCGTCGCTGGGCTTGCTGTGAAGTTAACTTGACCACCACGAGACGCAAAAGGACGTCTTTCTGTTGCTCGATTTTCCCTCTCCTTGTAATGCCCGGATTCCTCCCGTCCTCGATAGGCACGGTCGTCCCTCCGCCGGAGATTGGATCGTAGATCCGTTCTCCTTGACGAGTCTGCATCTTGGCGGATTCCCAGCGAGAGTCGATTCGATCCTCCTTGTCGTTCAACGTACACAACTTTTTCTTGTCGTATGCGTCTGCGTGGTTCCTCGTCACTGGATGATGATTCATACTTCGATCTCTTCCCTCTCTTTGAGGAGGGTCTGCTTCCCCATTCCACAGCGTCTACCCCTCGTGCTCTAGGCCTCGTTGTTGCCGCAATATCTTCCTCCATCCTTCCGTACTTAGAGGCACGGACTATCAGCTCGTCCATCTTGATCGGACAGTCAAGGGCAAGAGACTCGTAGAGTTTGGAACTCTTGGGTATGGCGTTCTTGAAGGCCGCTATGCAAGTGCAGTCCTCAATCTTGTCGATATTAGAGACTTCATCGGTAAACCGTTGAATAAAATCTCTAAGAGACTCCGCCGACTTCATTCTCATGGCGAAGAGGGAATCTGCACCAGCTTTCTTTTTCTTGTTGATGATGTACTGGTCAATAAAAACTGACCGGAGATCAGCCATGCACCTAATCGACCCCGCGGGGAGATTACGGAACCATCTTGCAGCCGCTCCAGTCAGGCTGCTAGGGAAGGCTTTGCAGAGGAGATTGTCATCCGGGTTACGGACAGCCATGGCATTTTTGAAGTCGGTCAGGTGGTCAATAGGATCCCTCCTCCCATCGAACTTAACAAAATTAGGCACCGTGAACTTTGACGGGGTATAAGATTCAACGATTTCCTTGGAGAAAGGGGACGTCTCCTCCTCGTCCTTGTACTTCTGAGCATACTGATCGAGAGAGGCTCCACCTGTCGTTCCTCTGACTCGAGCGTTAATCAAGGCTTCCACGTCTTTGAGAGTCAAACCCGTCTTCAACCCGCTGTCGCTGACGTGGAGATCTCGACGTTCAGCATGAGCATCAAGAGAACGGGGGCGGGTAGCTTCGTCAGCAGAAGGAGTGAGAGTGAATCTCCTCTCCAGATTCTCTGGTGCAGATGGCGAGATCGGGGCCGTTCCTCTGGGGGGAGGAGAAGAAGGGAAATTGAGTTTACGAGCTGCAGAGCCCCCTCTAGGAGATTCGTCATCGATCTCCAAGTTTCCGTGCTCCAAAGCATCTAGCCGCTCCTGCAGTGACTGTTGCTGGCTGACTACTTGGGCCAGAGTGGCCTGTTGTTGTTGTAATAGTAGCAGGATGGGATCAGATGTGGTCATGGGCCTTTCTGGTTGTCCAGAAGGTGGGCCTGATGCGAATGTTTGCATGGTGGAAGGGGTGCATGAAAAGGCTTGAGGGGGCTGGTGCTCGATGAAAGACTGGGGAGTTTGGTTTGCCATGCTGACCGAGAGGTGGTGTGAGCGAAGGGTGGTTTCGACTTAAGAAAAAAAAAAATTTCCCACAGACGGCGCCAATTTTGTGAGGGGAAATTACCGAAAGGACACGCGTCAGCAGCAGCTCCTCCCAAGTTCTGATTAGCTGGTAGAAGACTGGAGTGGAGGGTGTGATACCCTGACCTGCACTCCGATGATTAAGTCAGTAGGTGTAGGAGATGATGAACAGCAAGAACATAATAGAGAGTTCGAAGGTCTTAGCTCTCCCAATTTTTTCGTCCCCCTTTACACTGTTTTTCACAGGGTTATATAGACCACCCTTGCCATGGCCATAGGCACCCATTGATGTCCATGCATACCTCGAATCCCTGAAGTGTACTTCAGTAATCATTTTAGATAGATCTTCTGGTCATTCGTACTGCACGCGCATCTGCACACAAAAAGAGCAGGCAAAGAGTAGGAACTCGTCCGAGGTGACTGGCATTAAATGCAGCATTAAATGCCATTTAATGCCAAGACAATGTTACCCACCTACCATCGTAGAGGTAGGATCAGTCCCAGGCGACTGGGCAGCAACGCCAGATCTCATTACGTGTTTAGGATACGCGATCGTGGACAATAAGACGACGGGTATGTCGTCAGAATGAAGACGTGATCGTCGTTCACGAGACCACGGGTCCGTCGTCAGAGTGAAGACGTGATCGTCGTTCACAAGACCACGGGTCCGTCGTCAGAGTGAAGACGTGATCGTCGTTCACAAGACCACGGGTCCGTCGTCAGAGTGAAGACGTGATCGTCGTTCATAAGACCACGGGTCCGTCGTCAGAATGAAGACGTGATCGTCGTTCACGAGACCACGGGTCCGTCGTCAGAATGAAGACGTGATCGTCGTTCACGAGACCACGGGTCCGTCGTCAGAGTGAAGACGTGATCGTCGTTCACAAGACCACGCTCTCGTCGTTCATACGTCCACGAGCCCGTTGCCGAGGAGACGACGGAAATGAGCTCAAACGATAACACCACACTGAGGACGAGCTCGTTGTTACCACACTTAGGTTTTTACGAAATTTACCCATTACATAAGCAATAGCGCCGAGCCATTCTTCCCCATTGTGGACCAAAACCAGCTGTAAAACCCTATAACATTGACTTGGTTGGGCAATTTATATTCGGTTACTAATATTAGGAATTCGAGAGTAGAGCTGTGTTCTTCAGACAACACTAGGTACTACTCATATTTCATGAAGTGGAACAATTCTACAGTGGCTATTAATGTTAAGGAGCTCCATTCGACATATTTCATCTAATTGACATCCATTGATATTATACGTAGACTAAGACTATGTGTATACTACACGAACACGTACGTCCTAAATTGGGTGTTCCTATAAGTGAAAGACTGAGTCGATTCTGTTTTGTACGTGCTAGTCGGCACACAAATTTTGTGTGTCCCTAATCATAGAGTGGCACATACACAAAACTAGAGTATATTGGTAAATATATTCATGTAATGAGACAAATTTGCCTTCACAACTTGTACTTTTACTAACATGCCTGGTATATTAGTGGGGGCAAACAAGTTATGTGCACGGACTTGCATACACACAATGGACTCAACTGGCTCCTGCTCTTTGGCAAGGCCTTTACTAGTATTCCTTGTAGAAACAGGAGAGTTTGTGGTGCAACCTGCTGGATTGATTAAATTTTCACATAAATCACCTTAGCTTAGTAGGATGAGAAGCATGAAAGATTGGTCATAGACAAAAGGTCAAAGTAGCTTTTGGAGAGAATGAGACAAGGTAGTGAATGTTGCTAGTTCCAAGAAGACAAGGTTCTGATGTTTTATTTTATTTCAATGTATGGGAAGACTTTTCTCTTACATTTTCTCTCTATATATACCTCATGTGTTTTGGGAGGAAATTTTTGCTAAATATTGAACTTGCATGAGAGCTTTAAAGCTTCTATTAGAGAGTGAGTGGGTCCTCTCATGGATTGAGAGTCTTGGTTATCCTTTGAGTTGAGTGATTCCTCAATCTTTATCTTATTTCTTAGCTTGTAATTTTCTGGTCTAATATTAAAATTACAACCATCCTACATTAGTATGTCACTTAGCCTTATTATTTTTTTGTGTATAAATGTAGACAAGTCGTATATAAATCTCTAAAAGTTTTAAAATTTTATATAGGTTTCTTTTGTTTACATTTAAATGATTATACGAGTAAAATATGAATTTTTTTACTTATTTTTTGTTGTTTGGTTGCATTCTTGAAAATAAGACAACAAATTTCTTAATGTTACCTATTTGTGTTTGGAGTAAAGGAACATTGTGAGATATGAAAATCAAATGTAAGAGTAGTGCTATGTCATTCGGAAAAAAAAAAATGTATAAGGGAATATTTAGAAAAAAAAAAAAATTTAAAAGAGAATCTTGTTGAACAATTGTCGTTATTTAGAATACATGTAAAGATGACATTATTTTTATTTTAGAAAATACATGTAAATTGGTATTTATGTCATTTAAGAAATACATGTGAATAGGGTTTTTTTCATTTTAGAATATATATATATATATAGAAGAATAACTTTATCATTCTAACAAATATATGTTGGGAGGGGTATTTTTGTTATTTTAAAAATATATGTGGAGATAGATATTCATTTTGAAAAATATATTTGAAGATGGATATTATTGTTATTTTTTTAAGTATATTTGAAGAGTGTTTTGAAATTTCAAAAAATACATGCGGATGAATATTTTTGTCATTTTAAATAATATATGTGAATAGGGATATTTTCTCATTTTAGAAAATACATGTAACCAGGGGTAGAGGTGTATTTCTATCATCTTAAAATGTGACTAGTGAATATTTTCATATATGCACATACACACATATACATATATATATATATATATATATATATATATATATATATATATATATATAGGTGCTTTTTTTTTTTCAAAATATATTTAAAAAAATGTTAATTTTCTAAGATAATGAAATACAATTTTTGTAAGCACCCAATTTTTACACTCCTGCCTTAACCATGGTTAAGTTCTTTAACCATGGTTATCCCTAGTCGGATCCCCTTTAACCCTAGATCAAACCCTAGGGCTAACCATAGTTAACCCTACGACTAACCCTAGTCATCCCTAGGACAAACCCTAGGTAAACCCTAAGTCCAAACCCTAATCAACTCTAGG
The DNA here is from genome assembly GCA_015143295.1 of Tetracentron sinense. Lineage (NCBI taxonomy): Eukaryota > Viridiplantae > Streptophyta > Magnoliopsida > Trochodendrales > Trochodendraceae > Tetracentron > Tetracentron sinense. The sequence goes on along the minus strand of CM026567.1, from coordinate 33,426,928 downwards.
TCCAACCATAGTTAAACCTCAACCCTAGGTAAACCCCTAGTTAGACCTAGGACCTAACGTTAGTCAACCCTAGAACCTAATCCTAGTATGCCTTAGTCAAGACCTAGACTTAGCCTAGCCATATGCCTTTAGGGCTTAAACCCTCAAATTCAAGGCCCCTAGGGCCTAAGCCTTCAGATTGGGCCCAAGGGGGCCAAAAATTCAAACACTAACCCCCAATAAAGTCAACCCTAGGACTAGCCCTAACCTAAGCCCTAAGAAAAGGCCCTTAGGGCCTGAATCCTCGGTTTAGGGCCCAAGGGGTCCGAAAATTCAAACCAAAACCTCCATCCGCGTGCACTGTTGGGTCAGGCCCCTACTGGGTAAAAACTGTGTATGGCGGTAAAATTTCTACCGCCATTCATTCTTTTCCTTTGTATGGGAATGGTGGTAATTATTCTACTGTCATTCCCTGTTTCGTGCTCCAATAAGCTCACCTGCCCCTCCAGTGCACCTGGCACGCTTCTACCAACCCCCTCTCTTCCCTGCAGCTCCGCCCACCCTGGTACTAATACCAGGAGTGTCCTCAAGTCTTCCCCTATAAAGCCACAACCTCCACGGCCATTTTTCCCAGTTGAAAAAACCCCCATCTAAACCTCTATTGGTTTATCAAGGCGTGATCCATCTTCCAAGAAGTTGAGAACACTCCCAGTAGCATCAGGAATCCTCAAGGACAGCCCCAGGTCTTTCCCCAACCACTGAACAACATCACCATCGTGGACCACCACCACAGGCCTCCATCGCCTCCGCCATAGCAGCAACAAGGTAGGGCCACCCCTACCCCTCTTTCCCTTCTGTTAGCATCATTGTGAGCACCTGGTCCTTCTAGGGGACTTTGTATTTTGTTGTATTGTAGAAACCCAGAGTAGGGAGCTTCCCCTTCCTCTCTCATAAGTATGGGAACCCCTCACGGGTATAGACTTTCCTCTTGCAACCAAACCAGCCTCAGGTAATTCTGGGGGTCCCTCAGTCCATGAGGGATCCCCTGGAATCATCATTGCAGCAGCCCGAAAGGGCAAAACCACTTTCTGGGTAAATCCAAGAATGGCGGTAAGCACAGTACCGCCAATCCTGGAGTTTTCCTTGCCAACCATTGTGGACCCATGTAGGTGACGCCCTGGTCCATTTCAAGGCCCTGACTCAACTCCTAAGACTCCCCTTGACTCACCTTGGTCCTTCCAGGGTAACTCCTTGCATTAACCATGATTAAAATGAACTAAAACAGAGAATGTCCATAATTGCGGTAGATGTTCTACCGCCATTATCTATTACCAAACTCAACAATTTCAACTCACTGTAGGGCCCACTCCAGACCACCCCCAGGGCCCATATTAGGCCCAGGGCTTTCCCAGGACTTCCCTCTTCATCCCTGTGGGTCCAACACTCACCCCTTCGGTTCACCCCAAACTCTAACTCCAGGCCAACAAAGGCCCCCTAGTATTGCTTCAGTAATGGCGGTAATCATATTACTGTCATTATTGATTTTCTGTATTGTATTTTTGCACAGGGCCTAGACCAGGTGGGAGACCATTCTAGGCTCTACCAAGCTCCTTGGGCCCAAACCAGACCTGCCCTGTCCTTAACCGAAGGTTAACCTAATCTCGGTTAGATTTTAATCATGGTTAGTTGATCTAACCTCAAGGAAAAAATCCCAGAAATTCCCTAAAAATCCTAAAAAATCATAAAATGCATAAATAAGCAAAACTGGACACTACAGCATTTCCTAACCATGGTATAATGATCTTAACCATGGTTAACCCTTTTTTTTACCATGGTTAAGCCTATTTTAACTTTGGAAAATCTGGAAAAATCTCTGAAATTGTCAACATGTGCAAAATGACCATAAATCTGAATTTGGACCTTTCCAACCACGGTTGGCAACCCTAACCACGATTAGACCATCTCTTAACTCCGATTAAGCACTCCTTGGCCTCCGGGCCCAACCCTTAGCCTCTGGGCTTAACTCTTGGCCTTTGGGCCCAAACAATGCACTTGACCAACCTGATCAATCATACCCTAACCTCTGGGCTAAACCCCAAGCCACCCTTAATGCGCACACACACTCTCCTTAGCCTTGGCACAGGCTTATGTGTCAGAACTACGGTCGGTCTGATCTCACCCCTATGTGAGTACGTAGGCAACCCTACCCGGGTTCAACCCTAGTTAGTTTTTCCCTTCATAAATTAGTATAAACTAAAACTAAGGCATTTGAACAATAATTGACATTAATTTGACTTATACCTAGGGAGTAGGTTACCATTGCAAAATGAAAGGACTGAGGTGCCTAACACCTTCCCTAGGACTTAACCGAACTTCTTACCTAGACTCTGAAGCAGACCAAGACCTTATCTACATAACCCGGGACTTATCTCTTCTGAATAGAGGTGATATCGAGTCGAGCCGAGCCGAGCCGAGTAGTGGTGTGTTCAAGCTTGTTTGTTAGCTTGGAAATCATGTTCAATCTTGACTCGTTTATTGAATAACCGAGCTCGAGCTGAGCTCGAGCTTTATTAGCCGAGCTCGAGTAGTTCACGAGCAACTTGTTTTATTGGATAGAGCTATTTATATTAGGTAAAAAATTCACTTTATTATCCTAAGCATAGAAATCACGGTGTTAACTAAAATTTTAGTATAAGATTATAATTATATAAAGGGTATTCTAATCTTATTAAATACATTATATACTATTAATCTTCACTAGTATATAATATATATACTTAATTTTAATATTTAAATGAAATAAGTATATTTTAAATGTTTTAGTAGGTTAATATGTATATATAATCGAACCGAGCTTTTATCGAGCTGAGCAGAGGTGTGTTCAAGCTTGGCTCGTTTACTAAACGAGTTCGAAAATGGTGTTCAAGCTCAGCTCGTTTACTAAATAAACGACCAATACTCAAGCTTTTAACGAACCGAGCCCAAGTAGTTCACGAACATTTTGTTCAATAACCACCCCTACTTCTGAATAAATAAGTGGCGATTCTTAATCGTAATCTCACACCTTAACTATGGGCAGGCCAGAATCCGTGCTCACAATTTTTTTTTTAAATGTAAGTCATTTTTTACAATAATTGATCATTTTTGTAATACATTTCATTTATTAAAAATTTTAATGGGCAAACAAATTCATAAAAAACAATATTTTTCACAAATTCAATATATTTTTTTCCCTATTTTACATTAAAATAAACTGAACATAATACTTGAAAATCCTTGATGGATTGATCCCAATACACCTCCGATCAATTGTCCCATCATTTGGCATGTTCCATTTGATAGTCGCCTCTACCTTGGCCGTTGCAGATTAATTATGTCATGACGCTGATCTTAGTACTAGCATCCCTCAAAACTACCCTACCAGTCTCATTTCCTTGGTTCACTCGGGCAACACGGCATCCACCTCCTCGCCTCTCTTGCTCTATCATAATTCCCAAGTCCCTAATCCCCCTAAAATTGATTGACTATTCTTAAATATCTTATTTGTTCCCAGAAAACAAATATATTGGAGAATAAATATTGCAATAAGGTGTGATGTTCTGAAGCTTGAGAATTGAGTAAAATATGAAACTAAATTTAATATATAAAATTACAATCTAATATTAGCAAAAAATCACAATATAATATTCAATTTAATGTAATTTATCTTTTAATGAGATATAATGTAGTCTATTATATTTTTAATAAAATAATTTGAACCAAAACAAAGTTCTTAGAGTTACTTTTTCAAGAAGAACATCTATATATATGAATTGTCTTTGACATGTAAACAATGAATTAGCTTCAAATTCAAAATTTACAATCCTGCTATTTTATATTTATTTTTAATTTTTTTTGTGAAGAGGGTGGTATGTTGGGATTAAGTGGCTATAAAGGCTCATTCTTTTGCTGTGACTTACAAAGTTTGGAACTTTACAAATCTCGAGACTTTGAGTACCAGTTTTTGCAAGTATATTTATTTTACAAGAATCCTAAAGTTGTAAGAATTTAATTTCTTACCATCATTAGATTTCTGAGTCCCACTATTTTTTGTGACTTTTGAAAGAATTGAAACACCGAAAAATAAGAAGCAAAAGAATAATATTAAATTATAGTTCTCAAAAATTACACAGTCACACATCCAATAACTGTCAAAAGAATTGGGCTTAAGATCAGTTTATTAATTACAAAACTTTAGGATCTAAGGTAAAAGCAGTCCCTAACATCTGGGGAAAAAAATATCTCGCTAATCTACCGCACGGATTAGAAGTTTAGGTAACAAAGATAATAAGGAGATAAATTTTCTTTTAGGTACCTAACAATGTCATCTCTTTAAAATTACTAAAGTTTATAGCCTAACCTACCCTAGGCCCCTAGTTGATCTTTTTCTCTCTCTCTCTCTTTTTTTTTTTTTTTAAAAAAATGTGGCATGTTTTTATTAGAGCTTGGGGAATCTAATACCATAACTAAGTGTTAGGATGACTTAGGGTGTAGGAAATATCTTCTTGGTAAGATATCTTCCGATATGATTTCAGTGTTATTCAATTATAAATTCCCTACACTTCCTTGCTAGGTTTAGGTCCCTTTCTCACCAATACTTTGAGTTTATTTATGGTGAGACATTTAGAAATCTCATAATTTACTAACATACTAAGTTGGGTTTATACAAACCCGAACCTAAATATTGTACCTAAACATGAGGGTTATTTCCTATAATGTCTACATCTAGAAACATTTTCAAATATGATTCTGCTGAGTTCCATAAGAAACTCAGAAGGTAACAGAATCCCCGAAAACATAAAAACGAAGCAAGATAAACTGCATGCGGCTCCATTAGGTTTTCTCCACGTGTGCACGACATGGCTGTGACTGAATCTTGAAAGAGAGTTATCAATGGAGTTTCCATTCAACGTCTTTTTCATCAATATTTGATTTATTTTCTCCGGTAAAACCCTACAGGCAGCAAAAGGTTTCAGAACTGTATGTTTTTACTTGGTTTTGTCCGAGTCTTTCTATTGAAATTTTAACAATTAAACAAATGACACTCCATTTTAACTCTCTGTAGTATGGCTTTCGCCCATTCTTGGTGTAACCTCATACATTTTGGGGTGGGGTTCAAGGACCATGCAGGTATAGCCACCGTTATCTCCAAACAGTAAATAGGGGTGCAAACTCAAACCCATTCTAGAAATTGAGATAAGATATCACCATGTAGGTAGGAAAGCTAATCATTCACAAAGGAAATATTTGAATGATAGTTGAGTGTGACCTTTTTTGTTTTTTTATTTTATTTATTTACAAAGGACGAAAAAGAATATATGGGGGAGATATCAGGTTTCCACAGAGAGAAATGCTAGTGAGAGCATATTGTCACAAGGCAAAAAACGCAATGTTAGAGCATTCCTAGCAGCCTCACCAAAATAGCCAAAATTCACCTTTTATGTTTTGGCTTTCCACTTTTGTAAAACACTTTCAGCAGCCTCATCAATTTAACAAAAAAAAAAGGGAAAGAGAAGCATTATTTTATTATTTGTGTGGGACCACAAAAAGGAAGGGAGAGATGAAGATTTGGTTTGGTGAGTACTGTAACACTCACCAAAACCGAAATGATTATTTTGAAGAGTTTTAAAGAGGCTGATGGAGACCCCTTTTTGTTATTTTTAGTGTTTTGGCTCTTCAAAATAACTTTTGAAGAGACTGCTAGGAATGCTTTTAGCGCTTAAAAATCATGGGACGCCCAAAAATCTTCATTATACTTATTCATGGTATATAAAGTCTTTTCAAGTTGTGTTACTTGAAGTATTATTTTTACTTGAGTCAAGTTATTTGATTGAACTATACAATATTATTTATTCAAATAATTTTAATTTATTTGACAAAGTAACGTCTTTCACCGGATAAAGCAAGGGGGACTAGTAGGGCTATCAATGGACAGAATCAAGATCCGGATCTGATTCGAATCTAATCCGATTAGACGGAATCCTAACCCTATTAGAGATCCTTTTGATCGAATATGGATTTGAGATCTAGAATCCGATTATAATTGAATTGGATTCGGATATATAACAATCTGATTCGATTAAAATCAGTTTTGATTATATTATATATAATAATAATTTTATCTATATAACTTTATAAATATATTATAATATTAAGCATTATTTTTAAAATATTAATTTTGGGTATATTAATATTAATCGATTCGGGTCTTGAATAAATTATCGAATTCGGATTTTGATTGGATAATTGATTAGAATTCGACGGATCTCGAATTGGATTCAGATTAATTTGTCGAATTTCGATTGGATAATTGATCAAACTCATTTTCGAATCTAAGCAGATCTGATCCAAATCCGATTTGTTTACAACCCTACGGCTAGTTCCCCCAACTATTGAGGAAAAGAAAGTAAGTCTCTATATTTATATTATTTAATTTAAGAGGGCATAGGCACCGGAATGGCTAGGGGGCAGCTACCCCAAACTTTTGTTAAAAAAAATCAGTTTTATACTATATTATTTAATCTATTAGGGCATGGCCATGGGTAAAAAATATTCTTAAAAAAAATATCCTAAGGGTTACGCTCCCAAACCCCTAAACCAAGAATATTTTATACTTATCTAACCATTCTTCGCAAACTCATCAATAATAATTAGTAATATTACTAATCAACCATATTTATCTCCTACAAGAAAATCCTGGCTCCGCCCATGAACAAGTAACCATTAAAGATTTAAGGGTTTTAAATTTTTTTTATCATAAGATAGGAAAGATCGCGAGTTGTTCTATACCATAGTGTCTCAATAGCATCTCTCTCTTTATAAAAGTCCAAACCTAAGTTAATTTTTCTTGGGCGGCCTGCTTTCGCTGTCCGAGATTTATCTATCAAATGTTTGGTAGTTAGTGTGTAGCGGGTTCCTCACCCAGAAGCACTACACAAATCCATGGGAGTTTTTCCCTATTGGGAACTCAACGGAGTGGCAAACCCTCAACTTCCTACCAGGTGGGGAGGGTTTCAAATGTCTTGACCTTAATATAATATGTGTAGGCGTGCGCTATCAAATCAAGAGTAGTCCCTTGAAAAATCATTTATCAAAAGATATCACAGCTTGTCTTTACTTAGATTGTTCTCTGTCCACATCGTACATGTCTTTGTAGGGTGAACTAACATTGCGGATGCATTTGCTTTTGAGGTCAGTTATCGTTACTCCCATCATACTTTCTAATCCTAACAGTTTATGACCAAGTACTGATGATCATGATTCAGTTGACTTATTTATCATTCTATTGCCCACATCAGTAGGAATCCTAACCGTTTAATTATTGACATAAACGATTAGGATTTGGAGTATTATGGAGTCACGTTGGGAGTATCCCTAGACTATTCTTTGTTTTTTATTACGAGTCATTGTATATAAAGAAATTTTTTTTTAATATGTGTGGGCGGAGTCTATCCTAATGCCTGTGGTAGCTAGTGGGTATAGATACGAGCAAGATTTGCCCTTGCACTGAGGGTGGAGTCAGGATCTCTTGTAAGGAGCGAACACTGACGGTTTTCAGAGTGGCGTTAGCTCATGAAAATTATTTTTGGGCCAGTTTATGGTTTTACTTCTTTTTGTCCATTTGAAGAAATATATTTTTCTCAGTATTTAAGGGTCTAGTCCCCCCTCCCCCAACTCGTCCCTTCTCCCACCTTGCTCCTATTATTATATGGGAAATTATGTTTTTTCCAAAATTTCAGAGGGGATTCCAGCCCTCTGTACCCATGTGGCTCCACCTTTGGTTGTTTTTTCGCTGCCACGGTTTTTCGGCATGTGTTTTGATCACACAAAAAAAAAAAATTCAAAGATCGCGCCAAGATCGGTTGGTTGGTACGATGATATTCCAAGGACATCCTAATCGCATACTGTGGCGTGACTATTAGTATATATTTTTAATTTTCCACTCTTTTTTTTCTCCTCGCTAGTTAAGAGCCACATCTGTGATTGAATTCCGTCCTGCGCTCAATCGTAATTGGTTGTGAATCCGATCTTATTCTAAGTTAATGGAACTAGTTCCATCACGAACCGGTTGGTGGGTAGACACTGTACAGTCTAAGATGGTTAACCCACAGCTCCATCACATTCCTTTTTTTCCTTTGTTGATAATGCCCTTTGTTTTTTGTGTTGTTTTTTTTTTGGTAATGGTCCCTTTTTGAAGATGGACAATGTTAGCTTAATTACGCCCCCCCT